>JACEGR010001852.1:0-148889 GCA_014170235.1 Listronotus bonariensis | reverse complement strand
CGGTAAGTGGGAATCGAAATTAAGTTTTTCTTTAAATCAAGTCACTATGGCAAACAACGTAATATTAAAAATAAAATTAATCATGGCATTTTCTCTCTGACACGTGGATACATATATTTTTGAGTTTTAAATAGGAGAATGGGAGTTTCCAGTGGTTTTTTCTTTTTCTAATAATAAAACAAGATTTTTTTGACCGTTTAAATTTAAAACAATTACATATTATTACATTTGCGTTGCGTACGAGGCGGCAAAAAAATACTATTTTCTGTCTGTATAAGATATATGGAAGATAAAACAACAACTTTGCATTTGTCAATTTATAGTTTCTGTTTAAAGTTTTCATATATCATATCAGAAACCGAAGTCAAACGGCGATCGGAAACGGCAACGTCAATCTATAAATTCAGCTTAACTAAACTAATTAAAATACCAACACCAATTGTTTCTGCTTTCCCGCCGCATGCTCCCTCTATTTATTTTTGTTATCTTACCGGAGATCTTTTGTTGTCTCTAACCGCCCTTTCAAAGAAACGCTCTCTATCTCTAACCTCTGTTGGTCTAAGATCTGGTTGATATTGCGCCGAAAATCTATCGCTCAGACCTTCCGAAGTTCTTAGATCTACACCCAATGTGTCAAAGAAAGGATTTCTAACCTGCATTGGTCTGAGACTTTGCTGAACCTGAGCTGATATTCTTTCTCCTAAACCTTCTAAGGGTCTAACTTGGGCAGCAACCCGGGCACTGATGCGTTCTCCCCAGGTATCTAAATCATCTAGAAATAAATACAAATAAGAAATATTTACGGTTGCTACTAGAAATCACTATATTCACCATAAATAGGATCTCTAGATGCAAACCTAGATAATATACGTTACGCGGCAGCGTAGTCAAGCCAAGCTCAAGCGCGCCGAGCAAACCATTTGGTTCCACTTTTGATCCCTATTTAACGTAAACACATTAAACTACGTGTGTTTACTTAGATTCATAGAATATACCTGCCTAGTTTTGGTTAAAAACTAATGATATCCCACCAAGAACATACATGTAAAAAAGGCGAGCCAAGTTCAATACCAAAATTATGCTTGGCTGTGGGTCTCGCCGCAAAAAAGAATGGAGATCTAAATAGGTGCCAAGTTCTGTACAAAATCCAAATATATATGTGATATTAAAGTAGGTTGGATTTGACTTGGACAGTTTTTAACAGAATTAAAACATATATACAGGGTGATTCAAAAATCGATCACGAAACTTAAGGGGGTGATTCTAGTTGACAAAATAAGGGTAGAGCTTCATATAGTTTTTTTTCAAAATGTCATTCGTTTTCGAGTTATAAGCCGTCAAAGGTCAATTTTTATTTTGGTTTTTTCGCCAAATTGCATTTATTTTTTAACCAATCTAGTTAATATTTGGCACACAAATCAAGCTTTGCAGATTCTAAAATTTTAAGACAAAAGTACTTTTTTAAATACCGCCAGGGGGCACTTAATCCTAAAACTTAAAATGTATTTACATCAGAAATTTTTTATTTTGACAGATATCGCAAAGCTGGGGGCGCCATTTTATTGACAATCAAAAACTTAAAAAACAAGGTACACCTTATAAAAGTCGATAAACCTCACCGTTTAGGCACCAATAGACATCAAAGTTTCATTAATTTCAATCAAATTACCTACATACATACAGGGTGTCCAGTAACTTAATCGACAAACTTAACCAAATGATTCTACAACAAAAAATAAGAAAAACACTTCATATATAAAATATACAGGGTGTTCATTTGAAAACTTTCCACTCAAGTTATCTTCGAAACGAGACCGATTTGAGTAAATGGCCGAAACACGTCAAGATATTTATTGAGGGGGAACGTTTTTACAAAAAATTGGACAGCGCCCCTTTAACCCCTTAACCACCAGGGCCACCACCCCAAAATTCTTAAATGAGAAGGCGGGTCGAGTGATACAGTGCGTTTCAGAAAGAAAAAGAAACGTATAGTGATACGAAAAAAAGAATGAACAAAAGCATCGGAAATTTAATTATTTGAAATAAATATTTTTATAGAATTTATGGTTTCGTCCGTTACTTTGTGACCGTACATTTTAAATTAATAAAATAAAACAAAAACAAAATATATACTTTGTTCATAGTCACTTTAATTAAAGTGACTATGAACAAAGTATATATTTTGTTTTATTTTATTAATTTAAAATATTTTTATGATTATGGGCCTTTAGTGCACGGTTAAGGAGATACAGGCTCAAACGGTTTTTCGCAAAATGGCGGTACTTCCGTTCGCCACAAGGAAATAAACTTTTTAATAAGGAGCGCTCGATCCCATTTAAGCCTATGTTCACTAAATTTTGTGACGTAATCCTTTTCTCGCAGTTTTGGTGTTATTTTTGCTTTTATCCATTGGACTTTTATATGTGTTTAGTTTTTACTATTTATAATTAAATTGAGTAGTTATTATACTGCAGTTACAAAGAATTTAAAAACCTGTTAACAGGGGTCACTGACCTTTGGATATTTTTAAAGGAAATTTACGTTTAAATCGTTATTAAGGGTAATATACAATTTTTTAATGTTTTTTAAGAGATTTTATTTTATTTTATGCAAGTATTGGTTTGTCTTGTCAGATCAAAAAAAGGTGACGTCACAAACATAACCTATATTTTCGGACAAATATAAAAAATTGAGCGCTCCTTATTAAAAGTTTATATTCCTTGCGTTCGTCATATTTGTAAGTATTTTGTGTTTTTAGATTCATTACGTCTTACTGCACCTATTTGTAAAAAAGTAACTCCTGTCGAATTTTGTAAGAAAAATCCTCTATTTCCTGTATCTATTATAAGATAAAATATAAAATGAAAATTCCACACCACTGTTTATTGACCAATTGAATGTTTAGTTTTGGTTGCATTACCATGACAACACAAATATTTATCGGAAATTTTTTCTTCTGTCTGAGGTACCCTGAAGCGAATTATGGTGGAAATTTTTTGACATAATTATTGAATTTGTTTTAACGTCATGTCTGTCGTTCACATAGATTAAAGAAAATGTAATTTTGTACCAGTTGTAGTATTTCAGACGTAACATAATATGAAAAGATGTAAGGTTTTAAGTCCCTAAATGACAATTTTATATACAACTACAGTGAGTAAAATAATATCATAGAACTGAAGTAGTAGACATAAGTGAAGAGCAGTGCTGTATTCTCATAAAGTAACATACCTACGCATAAGAGAAACCATGGCATGCTAAAATTTTCGTACCGCTTTTGCGGCAGGCTTGTCATTTTTCCAGTTTACTCTTTAAATGCGTCGGTCGAAGCCTCGCCTCGTGTAACATCACCGGTGGGGAGACACGTAAGCTTACTGAAATGACTAACTGGCGGTATTTCAACGAGAAACGAATAAAATTATATTGGGAGTTTTCGCATGACCTGTCCTTAAATCGGCTATTCCATGATAACTCTTATAATTTCCTTACTCTATGGTATTATCCATTAGGCTGACTAGGCTACAGCCTAGGGCGCCATGAAAAAATAGGCGCCAGACAGGGAGTAATAGGCGCTAGACAGGGAAGTTTCTAAAAAATTTAGGTCGGGTGGGGATTAAAACTTTTTAGAAGTTTTTGGTGAAGATATAAATAAAATAATAAAATAAACTCGAAAAGGAGAGAATGACCTTTTGTTTCATTGAAATGGAGGTAAGGACCCTTTTTTTTGCCTTCAAAAATTTTTTCAGTAGGAAAATAGGCGCTCTGGGAATTGTAGCCTAGGGCGCCTCATACCCTTAATACGGCCCTGGTGAAGAGCGAACGAAAGCAAAGTATAGGTCTGAAAAAAATAAATAAAATAAACTATTTTTACCAACTGTACTATTATAAGTGTAATATAATCTAAAAGAATAAACAATGATAAGCTCTAAAATCAGATATATTTGCAAATACATTTGGTAAAATTGAAAATATTTATTTTATGGTTAAATTCAAAGCTCGTGTCAAAGTTACAAACATTAAGTTGAAAAGAATATTATTTATAACAAACGTGAAATTTTCTTACCAAATACCACACGTGCTTAAATTATTCCGGAATTTTTTCTTGGCCACGAATATTTTAAGAAAATTCTCCCTCGCCTGCGGCTCTCGGAATAATTTTTAAAATATTCTTGGTCTTGAAAAATAAGCGGAAATAAATTTAGCACTAGTGCTATTACAATTGAACATTTTTATTTTCGGCCCAACATCATACATAACTTTCATTCACCAGGATACAGGAACTCACGAAGATGGTCAATTTTAAGTAGTGAATAGTTTATTATTATTATTATTACCCTTTCAAAGCAAGCAGTAATAAATATTACAATAAATATCCTTATTTAAATGTCAGAAATATTTATATAAACGATGATAATTTAATTCATATAATTAGGTGTAAAGCTTGATACATCTCGTGAGAATTTTTGCGTATTATACATGAATTCTAGGAACTCTTTTATCTCCAATTTAATAATAATACTTATTAACAGCAAAATATACTAAAAGAAACCTAAAGATTATGTTTTTTCCTGGTGTATTTTAACACAAATTTTACTACTTATGGAACCTGCCTTATCCAGCTTTTAATGATTTCTGACATTAATAATTAATAGTTTAAAAAACTAAAAACACGCTTTTATATGCAACCGAACTAAAAATTAGAAAATAATTTTTCATTAAAAAAATATTGTCATTTCATAGTAAAAAGCGTGGGGTGCATTTTACTATTTTTTCATAACTTTTCCATCATAGATATTTGCAAATATAATAATTATAACATTTAATATATTTATCACCCCACGCTTTTTACTATGAAATGACAATATTTTTTTAATGAAAAATTATTTTCTAATTTTTAGTTCGGTTGCATATAAAAGCGTGTTTTTTAGTTTTTTAAACTATTAATTATTTTTCGTTTTTAGTTTTTGCTACTCTTGACAAAATGGCGAAAAATTTTTTAATGAACAAGAGTAGCAAATTTTAAAATTTTTCCAACAGATTGCAACTCACTAAAAAATTTCTTCTTCATTAAATAGCAAAGTTTGAAATTTTGCCAACAGATGGCAATCCAGGCAATGTTTGGACCGTTGCCAACATATTGCAACCCACTAAAAATTTCTTCTTCATTTAATAGCAAAGTTTGAAATGTTGCCAACAGATGGCAACCTAGGTGTTGTTTTTATAATATAATGGAATTTTTTTCCTGGCGATCAAAAACAAGATAACGGGATACTGTTTGCAGATTATTGCATTGTCATGTTTCCTTAATACGTGTGCAAAGTTTCAAAGAAATCGAATAGCTGGAAGTTGGTTAAAATTAGGCTCAAAGATTCCGTTACATAGGCAGCCAGATGGATAGATAGATAGTTACAACCCAAGTTAATAAAAGCGTGTTAAAAATACATTTAAATTATTATCTTTTTTTAATTTAGTTTATACAGTATGTTCACGTATAGGGTTTACAAAAAAGTACATAAAAAGTATCCTAAATTAAAGTTTTCGTTTGGTTAGAAAATACAAGCCACAACAAAAAAAAAAATTGTTGGGTAATACAGTGTGTCCCAATATAGGGACAAATGGACCAAAAATGTTTGAATTTTTAAATCGGTCTTTTGGGAATACTAGTCGCATGGTTTAAAACAAAGAAATACAAAATTTTTATTTTAACTTTTGACATAAAATTAAATTTTCTACAACTACTAGTCATAAAATTTTAGTGCTATTTTTCATAATTTTAGTTATAATTTGCCCTGTATAGTATGTGTAACAATCGAAATAAAATTTGGGATTTCTTAGTTTTAGACCAGGCGCTTACTTTTCCCAAAATGCCGATTTGAAATTGTTGGTCCATTTGTAGGGTTGCCACAAGATCGTTTAACTAGGTAAGGTTGCCTCATTACGTCACATATGTACCGCACTGCTGGTTCCTACATAGCAAACAGGGATGTGTAGACGGATAATGCCATGAGGGCGAAAGAGCGCGATATACAATATTTAAAAATCAGCTAGAATAATCATTGTTAAATAATTTATTAATAGGATATAAAGAAGTTACGGTAACAATTGAAATTAACAGTATTTAAAAAGTATTTCTATAATATTGACGAAAAACACAAACTACACTGTTAAAGACTTCATTAAATAATGAGCAAAATACATATGTGACGTATGGTCCGCCATATTGCAAGGCTTACAGAGGCAACCTTACCTATTCAAACAATCTTGGGGTTGCCATCCCTCCCGATATATCAAGACTGTTACCGTTATTAGGCCTTAAGGCTACATATACAACCAATTCAGAAATTTCAAATTGACGTTTAAACAATTGGTTAAACTTCACTTGTCAAATCCAAATTTGATAAGTGAAGTTTAACCAATTGTTTAAACGTTAATTTAGAATTTCTGAATTGGTTGTAAATGTAGGGTAAGTCCCAACGTCCCGATTTCAGAGCGAAATGTCCGGCTTTAGCGAACAAGATATTTAATTTTAAACAAGCCCTTTATCAGAATTAATTAAAATTGAATACTTATTTCCCAATTAATTAATGGCAAGTCAGCAGACCGACACAAAGAATCGACTGTTGCCAGAATCTGTGGAAGAAATTTTGCAATATCAGTGGAATTTAAAAATGCTGCTGTATTTTATAAATACATTAAAAAACTAAAAGATATAGTGCCCCCTCCCACCGCTAAACTTAAACATACCAGAAATTCAGGTGTCCCGACATTGGTCCTCTTGCAACACCTACATATACAGCGTGTCTACTTAAGTTTGCATTATATGGGAACTTTTTATTATTGATTTTACGAAAAAAATTATTTTCTATAAAAAGTTCTGCATGGTCTAAAACCTAAAATTCAATTATCAGGTATTAATTTTTGCAGTGGTATACGAGGTATGTCGAAAAATGTGAATTTTGCTCAAGGGAAAATTACCTTTATTTTTACCAATATCGATTTTTTATATACATAAAGTTGTTTAGAATTAAAAATTACTTGCAAATATGCAAACTTGACCATTTACTAAAAAAATTAAGTTTAGTTCTCACCATGAGGATTTTTTTTATTGTTGATTTTACGGAAAAAGTTATTCTTTATAAAAAGTTCTGCATGACCTAAAACCTAAAATTCAATCATCAGATATTAATTTTTGCAGTGGTATACGAGGTATGTCAAAAAATGTTAATAATGTTAAAAATGTAAATAATTAGGTTTTTATATTTGTAAGTTATTTGTTATTCAAAACATCTTTTCTTATTTAAAAAAATCGATATTGTTAAAGGTACTTTTCTCTTAAGCAAAATCACATTTTTTGACATACCTCGTAAACCACTGCAAAAATTAATATCTGATGATTGTATTTTAGGTTTAGGGCATTGCAAAAATTTTATAAAGATTAATTTTTTTCGTAAAATCAATACTAAAAACAAATTCCCAATGATGAGAACTGAAGTTTATTTTTTTAGTAAATAGTTACAATTGCGTATTTGTAAGTAATTTTTAATTCTTAATAACTTTTTCTTATAAAAAATTGATATTGTTAAAAATAAAGGTACTTTCTAGTTGAGCAAAATTCACATTTTTCAACATACCTTGTATACCACTGCAAATAATTAATATCTGATGATTGCATATTGGGTTTTAGACAATGCAGAACTTTTTATAACGCATATTTTTTTCGTAAAATCAATACTAAAAAGTTTCCCATATGGTGCGAACTTAAGTAGATGTCTTTTGTTGCCTAAACGGTGAGGTTTATCGACTTTAATAAAGAGTACCCTATTTTTTAAGTTTTTAATTTTCTATAAAATGGCGCCCCAGCTTTGCGATATCTTTTAAAATAAAAAGTTATGATGTAAATAAATTTTAAGTTTTAGGTAAAGTGCCCTCTGGCGGTATAAAAAAGTACTTAAGTCTTAAAATTTTAGAATCTGCAAAGCTCATTTTGTGTGCCAAATATCAACTGGATTGGTTAAAAAATAAATGCAATATGGCGAAAAAACCAAAATAAAAATTGAACTTTGACGGCTTGTAACTCGAAAACAAATGACATTAAAAAAAAGTATATGAAGCTCTACCCTTATTTTGTTAGGTAGAATCACCCCCTTAAGTTTCGTGATCGATTTTGAATCACCCTGTATATTTAGGAACACTGCAACCTATCGTTTCAACGGCAAAGGTAATTTGTTATTTGATATATTAACAATTTTCTTTTTAAATTTAAAATTTTTCAAACTTTATAAATGATCTGTTATCAGGATCTATATCGGTTAAATAATGGACACTTAAGAGGAAGTTGAACGTTAAATATAAAATTTATTAACTTACCCTGGTAATCCTGTCCGCGTACTATCATTGCCTAAAAAATATTCACATAATATATTATAGTTCTTATCAAACAAAAATACAAATTTTTTTGGTATGGAAAATTACATTATTATTAACGTTGATAAGAATATTAGATACTTAATTTTATCCGTCTGGGCAGAAATTAATATTACCAAATATAATAATACGACATGTATAATTAATATTATTATTATTGTTACATGTTACATAATTAATATTATTATTATTGTTACACCAAAACAGCCCTGTATTTCTAATATACGTTAAAAACTGTTAAGGCCCTATTTACTCTCAAATAACATAATTATTAAAAATTTTAGTATTAATATTTGTAGATTTATAAAAATTAAATTATTAGCAAAAAGAACAACTAAAATCGATCTACTTGATTCATTGTTATATGCTAATGCCTTGGCCCCAATTATACCCCGTTTAGCGTTTTAATTATCAGATCCTCCAATGGCCTAGTGGTATATGGCGTTGGATTCTCACACAGGTGTTTGGCTGTCACGCAGGTGTCATGGGTTCGAATCCCAGCTCCGCGGACTTTTTAATTAATTTATAGGTCGTTCTGAATATGGTTAGGTGATGACGTCATTGATGGTTACGAAAACTACCCCCATCTACCACGTGGTGACTTAGGGCATTAAAAATTCTAATTTTGCGTTAGGGGTCGAGATGGCCATAAAATTGTGTTTTGCGGTCATTTTCTAAGTCACGTGATTTTTGACATATGACAGGGTGACATTTGACATTTGACAGATGACATTTATGGTTTGACAGATAGTAGGGACCACGCCCTAAATAACGCGTTGCGCAAGATTCCTAAATACTTCAGCTGAGCCTGGCACGGTTTGCTGCGCTATAGTGGGGCCCGCGACCTGCGCGCTATAGTGGGGCCTTTTACTACTAACTGACGTCGAAACGACGTCACTTCAACGACGTCAAAAACACGTCATTAAAATGACGTCATAATTTTGGCCTGATGACGTCCTATGACCAAAAATTACTTAAAAATGACGTCATAATGACGTTAGCTTGCTGCTTGGGAAACGAAGACCCTAATGTAAATATAGTAAACAATTATTAATGTTGCACAATTAATTTTTCACAAGCCTTCAAAGCCTCATAAACTTATTTTAATGAAATTCACATTTTGGCATCTGGTGGTTTAAAAGTTAATCGTAGATCGTTAAAATCATTAGTCCAAATTATTAGATAAAAAATAATAATATTTGTTTACTTCAGAATTACCGTAAATATTAATAAAAATACGCATAATGTAATAAAAATAAACATTACCCAACAGAGCACTGCAAATAACTTTTTCCACATATTAACCTTGTTTAAACAATTACTCGCGGTATTTAAAAACGACCTCACCGTCAACGGGGAAGAAAAGAGCGCATTACTGCACTAAATACACGATGCGATTAAACCAATAGTTAATGGATATCTGAATTTGTTTACAAGTCGTTAAATCCGTAGGTTCTGTATTAAGAGGGTATACCACAATACGTTGGGAGCTATACAGGGTGTTTCCTAATTGCGGTTAGAAAATCTAAGGGCATATTTCTGAACCAATTTTATGAAAAAAGTTTATATGAACATAGATACGGAAATGCTTTGTTTCTAAGATATAGCCTAATAGGATAAGGTAATAAAAGATAGGGGTTTCATAATGAAAAAATTGATTTTTCTACTAGCGTGCGGAAAAGTCCACTTTTCCGCACGCATTTAGTTTGGAAAGTGTTACTTTTCCGCACGCCGTGCGGCAAAGTTACTTTTCCGCACGGCGTGTGGAAAAGTAAAAATAAGTTAAAAATGTATATATTCAATTGCAACACAAAAATCAAATTATATTAGGCTAAATAAATAGATGTTTTAGATAAAAATTTCATTATCTCAGAAATACGTATAAGTAAACGTCAGACTAGACTACACAAGTAGAATTCGACTTTATACCTTAATTTTTTATAAATAATAATTATTTCTTATGATCGAAAGAATATCCAATAAAGGGTTAAGTAACTTCACCTAAAAGGTAAAACCATGGCAACAGAATCGCTCCATAACAACCAAGTACGAGATAATTTGTCAAAGTCAAAGTCAAATAATATTGCTGAATATAATAATTAAGTTCTTGACGATTTTAAAATGCTTGAATCAGACGACGACCTACCAAGCGAAATTTTGGAGACTGTTAAGAGTTTAGAATTTTTGCCTGAAAAATCAAAAAACAGGTATAACAAGGAATACGAAGTATTTCAAAACTGGTGTAATGGAAAGGAGTGAAAAGCTTGAAAGAAGAAGTTTTGCTTGCGTATTTTGCCAAGCTCTCCAAGACTATCAAGCCGAATACTCTTTGGTCCAAGTATTCGATGTTGAAGAGCAAGCTTAAAATTGAAAAGATGTGGATATCAGCAGGTATTTCAAGTTAACAGCATTTCTTAAGAAAATGAATATTGGTTTTCAACCAAAAAAAAGCTAAAGTTTTTACCAATGAACAAATTAGTAAGTTCCTACTAGAAGCACCTGACAGAAATTTACTTAATGATCAAAGTGGCAACAATATTCGGACTGGCGGGAGCATGCCGGAGAGAAGAGCTTTGCAATTTAACTACAAATGATGTTATTGATAAAGGCGATTTTGTAATGATTAACATATCTCAATCAAAAAACCATACATCCCGATGTTTTACAATTTCAAAAGAGGTAAAAAATGGAAAATATTTGGCATTGTATAGAAAATATGCAAGTTTAAGAAAACCTAATACTAAGCATAATAGATTTTTACTCAATATAAAGGGAGTTATCTCAGTCCAGTGTGTGGGCATAAATTCCTTTGGCAAGATGCCAGCAGATATCGCTGGGTACCTCGGTCTTCAGACCCTCATTTATACACAGGCCATAGCTTCCGCCGATCATCTGCGACAATGTTGGCAGATTCCGGGGAAGAGCATAACCAATATTAAAAGACTGGGCGGCTGGAAATCGACTTCAGTTGCCGAAGGTTATATCGAGGAGTCCGCAAAAGAACGAACCAGAATATCAAACAAAATCTTAAATCAGAAAGACCCAACAACATTTACGACATCAGCATCCGCCTCCCAATCTGAAATATATTCTATTCAAACCGAGATACAAAGAAATCCAGGTAATGCAGAGGTAGAAAGTGGCAATACTGGGTCTACGACCACCATACCCAAGGTTTTGTCATCTGCTATAAATTTACAAAATGCCAACAACTGCTCCTTTATAATTAATATAAATAGTGATAAGATTTAGATTTAGTTTTTTTCTTAATATGTAATAAAAAATACAAAATACATATATTATAGACGAACTGTTTTATTTATTTTCCTAAGCTAGTAGAAAAAATGTTGTTCCTAACACTTGCGGAAAGTATTTTATCCTACGCTAGTAGAAAAATATTGTTCCTAACGTTTGCGGAAAGTATTTTTCCGCACTCGATTGCTATCCGAACTCCGCTTCGCGTCGTTCGGCTAACTGCAATCGCGTGCGGAAAAATGATACTTTCCGCACTTGATAGGAAAATAACTATTTAAGGTTTTTGTCCTTATAAATTTTAACGATTAATTTTGACCACTCTGTATTTATTATTTGATAAAATATTAATACAGTCTGCTAAAGTAGTTATTTCTCTACAAGAAATCCAATCCCAACTCACATTAAAGGCTTTTCTTTAGAAAAAATTGATGGTTACCTATGTAATGGCTTGCAAACGTCATTTTTGACAAAAAATTTAAAATAAATCAAAAAAGGTTGGACAGGTATAGAATATTATACATAAATTATATTTAGAATTTTACGCAGAATCTAAAAAATAAATAATAAGTAGGGTGTTCCATTTAAAATAAGGAAGTTGATATTAGCATCCGATATAACCGGAAGTGGTAGACCTGTTAAAATATTTTAGTTGTTTGTCCCCCACTGACTTTATAATGATACCAACTTTTCAAACATTTTCAAAGCATACTTTTCGAGAAATCGATCGCGGCAGTTTCCGGCGGGACACAGGGCCGTATTAACTGTATGAGGCGCCCTAGGCTAAAATTTCCGGAAATGCCTATTTTGAGCGAAAAAATTTGAAGAGCAGAAAAAAAAAAGAAAAAAAGGTCATTCCCTCCTTTTGCGCCTATTTAATTTATTTCAAAGCACCTTATCACCTTATTCACAGAGAAATTAGTTCTAATCCCCGCCTATTACTCCCCTGTCTGGCGCCTACTTTTTCATGGCGCCCTCAGGCTGTAGCCTAGTCAGCCTAATGGATAATACCGCACTGGTGGGACACTCTGTATATCCTCTTAAACACAGTTCCTATCTGCTATATTTGTTTATACCGGTTTAACAACAATACAAATTACTCATTTACTGTACTTTCCAGTATACCCAGCAATTGTTATCAGCGTAAATGTGAGGCAACCGGGTAAAGATATGAATATGCTAAAGGTGTCCAAAAAAAACTGATTAAATTTTAAATAATGATCAAATATTGCGTATTTTCAGATTACATAAAAAAACTGTTTCAATAACACATTAAAATTTCGAAAAGTCTTGCACCAAGAAGAAGACAAGAGTTTCTAAGGGGGAGAACATAGATAACCTACATTTAGATCCGAAGTGGCAAGAAGCATTTTTCGGATTTTTACGACCTCGCGCAGTGGGTGAACGAACATGCGCACTTAAAAGCCGTGGCAAAATACAAACACCGGCACCCCAGTACCCTTCGTCCGCGGTCTGACCGTAACGCTCATTAGCTACCGTACTTCGAACAGAAAACCAGGACGCCGTCAACAAATTCTTTCCTATAATGCGAATAGTTTGTTTGGTGCCGGGTGCGTTTACCCTCAACTAGCTTGCGCACAAACCGGTTTTTTCGCCCATGAAATGTGACTTGTTTCGCGCAGGTTATAACATTGGTAATCCATCGAGATCAGTGGGGGAGAACTATTAAATTAGATGCGTAGTTACAAATCCGCTCTAAAAAAGTTCAAAAAACGGAATAATGATAAGTACAAGCAGGATATTAGGTAGCATTGTTGTAAAATTTTGTTTTTATGTTTTTCTTTCGCTCGTAGAAAAAATGCATTCCCTAACACGCGCCGAAAGTGCCTTTTCCGCACTTGACTGCTTAACCGAACTCCGCTATGTGTCGTTTAATTAACTGCAGTCGCGTGCGGAAAAGTGGCGCTTTCAGCACTAGTTAGGAAATATACTGTTTTAGTGCACATGCAGTAAAGCACGTCCGCACTGGTGCGTTTTCTTGGTTTCTTAGATTATTTTTATTATTTGTTGGCTATCCCGACTTTTTGGTATCTTAAATGTCAAAACCTATGTTTTCTTTTTTAAATTTTACTTCATTTGACGTACTAAAAATGTTATTAATTGCTGTATTCCTTTTATGCTCCAGAACCGCCTGGAACGACACCATAAGTGTTCCTTTTACAATTTTTTGACATTTTTTTTGTAGAACCGTTCTTGGCACTATTGACAGTTCAGAGAACGGTTCTACAAGGTAAAAGGAAAACACTAATTTATGCGCAATTACTTACCTCCAATTTGACGAAAGTCCTTTTACGGCAATATTTCCACCTGAAGAGAAATTTGCACATTAAGACCAAAAAAAATGTCAACTTTAATTGATCTGATTTCTTCCACAAAACTTGGTTGATTATACGGGATGATAATATTATTATATCTTGAAAACTTTAAACGAAACAATATTTTTTGTGATACCAATAAATACTTAAAATAATAATTTAATAATGTTGAAATTAGATTTTAAAACAGTCATATAAACCAATATACATGGGAATTAAAACAACATGTAAATCAATTCTAAAACCAATCCCCTTTTTAACACGCTTTTATTAACTTGGGTTGTAACTATCTATCTATCTATCTATCTATCTATCTATCTATCTATCTATCTATCTATCTATCTATGTAACGGAATCTTTGAGCCTAATTTTTACCAACTTCCAGCTATTCGATTTCTTTGAAACTTTGCACACGTATTAAGGACCCATGACAATGCAATAATCTGCAAACAGTATGCCGTTATCCTGGTTAGGATCGCCAGGATAAAAAATTCCTTTATATTATAAAAACAACACCTGTGTTGCCATCTTTTAGTAACATCCCAAACTTTTCTCAGGAACTTAAGCTACTCTTGACAAAATGGCGAAGGAATTTTTTAGTGAATAAACTGGAGCATTTTTACATACATACATACATACATGCATATCGAACTAAAAATGAAAAATAAATAATAGTTTAAAAAACTAAAAACACGCTTTTATATGCAACCGAACTAAAAATTAGAAAATAATTTTTCATTAAAAAATATTGTCACTTCAGAGTAAAAAGCGTAGGGTGCATTTTACTATTTTTTCATAACTTTTCCCTCATAGATATTGGCAAATATAATAATTATAACATTTAATATATTAAGCACCCCACGCTTTTTACTCGGAAGTGACAATATTTTTTTAATGAAAAATTATTTTCTAATTTTTAGTTCGGTTGCATATAAAAGCGTGTTTTTTAGTTTTTTTAAACTATTATTTATTTTAACATAACTTAAATTGCCTTGATTTATGATTAATTTTTGTTTGGGTCGCCCGATATTTTTAACAACAATTTTGTTTTCCAAACCTAATTAAAAAAAAAAAAACTGTTTTAGACCAAACAGTATACAAGGCGTATCACTTCAAATATCATAGGTGATTTTTGCCAATGCGTGTAAAAGAGACGGTCTAAAGCAACAACAAAGCAAGACCTATGGGTTACCCTAGCCAGAATATTTTTATATCCAGGAATCAAATTTTTACCTGCTAGTGTTCAACATACTGAAAGTCAGTTCCAACGTATCGACCACGACGTATCCGAATCCATTTGACAAGCCACAACTTCTGAAGTATTGCACATATCAAAATAAGGCTTGGTATAAGTAAATGGCTTAGAAAGACAAGTTTTCGCATGTCTCCCACTTTTTGGTTACTTCCGGTTTAACCGAAAATTACTCCAAATTTGAATTTTTAAACGTACCACCCTATATATTTTAACATTTTTGGATTTCTAAAACAATTTTTAATAGTTATTTGACATTTTAAAAGTTTTTACGTCTACTTGATTTTTAAGAGCCATTTGAAGTGTTGCATCTAGATGGCTATGGTCACTTATTTATGACTTTATTTTTAATTTAATCGCACATAAATTGGTATTATTAGATTCGTAATAAAATCGCTCGAAATTGTTTAAAAAGGGTTGCCATTTGAAAAATAATAGTTAGACACAAAAATGTCAATTTGCCAAATTTTTTATTCCTTTCTTTCATATTAATCACTTAACTTTGCGATTGTATTTTTCTAATATCACCAAGGGACTCTAGATTAGTTTGCACGCAAAAATGGCCACGTAAAAGCAATATTAAAAATCAAGTACGCTTAAAAACTTTTTAACATGTCACATTCTGACTTAGAATTATCTCAGAAATCCAAAAATATTAAAATATACAGGGTTTTTCTTTAAAAATTCTAAATTGGAACCATTTCCGATCAAATCGGAAGTGACTGAAAAGTAAAAATATGCGTAGTCTCCTCTTCCCATACCATTTACCTATACCAAGTCTCATTTTGATATGTCTAATACTCTAGGAGTTATGGCTTGTCTAATAAATTCGTAGACACCCTGTATGTAAAATTTTCCGCCACATATATATATCCACACTACATGCAACGAATTTTCACTAATTCCACCAAACATCTCAAAGTAGCATTCTAAAAACACCTTTAGGATTCGGCTGCGATACCAAGCGGAATCATCGAGCGGAGAGTATCAAATCTCTGTACTGGTAGCTGGTACTGACTACAATCTTTTGTGGCAACCAGCTTTTTGTAACCAGTTTACATACATCAGAAACGCTCCGCTAATATTTGTTCCGTTCAAGCGGTAAGCGGTATGCTTACGTATATTGCAGCCGCCTGATTTTAAAATACTAATGTTAACAGAGATCAAAGGCAACGCTCCACACTTTTCGCTCTCCGTTCGCCTCTGGGTATTGTAACCCTAGTCTTGAGGGTCAATGCACACCAGGCGCTCAAGTCTTAGTACACATCGTGAGCGGAGCGCTAATTTGAAACCACGCTCGCGGTCCGCTCATTCATTTAAATAGCATGTATGATATTTGACCGGCCCGTAAGCGTACCATGACCCTAGCGCCTAGTGTGCATTGACCTTTAAGTTAACCTAGGCACCCAAACATGTGCTTAAAATAATGGAAAAAGAACAATTTTTAAGTGCTCTTAGTTAAAGAGAAACAAATACAGGGTGTTCAAATTTAAGTCGGCACTATTGCTATCTTCCTTATTATAAGAGATACGAGTTTGGTTTAATTAACAAAGATTTGTATTTTTTTACGCGGATTATCATGATAATGTCAGAGAAACAATTGAACATCTAGGTCACGTGATATACAGAAAAACTTAATTCTTTTAAATGGAATACCTCAATTTTAAGTTCAATCTTACATTTTACATAAAATTCTAATTTTAAAAAAATATATATTCAAACTTAATTTAAAAGTTAATGGTTTTTCAAGATATAACAGTTAAAAATTGTCTTTGCATTATTAGATACTTCTTAATTTGGCACTATTGTTAACTTTTTTACTACTTAAGATAAAACTGCTTTTGGGCAAATTAACATGTTAGTATCGGAACTACAATTATAATCACACACAGTCCCCATTTAAATCGTTTCTTTTTTTAACTAGAATTTTACGTAGAATGCAAAAACAATAAACATTTTAATATTTCATTTAAAACAAAAGCACGTTTTGTTGCTTATCACTCAGATATTCAATTGTTTTTCTGAATGTTAAATACATTTTTTTTTGCAAATTTAACAAAACTTGTATTTTTTATAAGAAAAGCAATGGTGCTGATCTAATCGGTATCCAGTAGCGTAGCTAGCTCGATGGGGCTCCTCGGAGTGTTTTACCAAGTATAAATAAAGCAGATTTGAAATATGAATACCTTTTTTATTGATGGAGTACATTTTTTGACCCAGGGCCTCTGCTAACTCACTTAAGTTCTTGATGTGTTGTATTGATTGATTCTCCAAAACCTTTACCTCATAAAACCACTTTCAAAAATCTAAATGCTACATTTTTTCTTTTTCCAACCGACTCTCTCGAATTGCAACAAATATTACAAAAGACTACGCGTAAACAATCTTCTGGTATTGACGGAAGAGTTCTGAAAAATGTTGGTCAGTACATCGCCGAACCGTTGTCCTACTTAATAAATTTGTCATTTATTGAGGGCGTATTTCCGGAGCCATTGAAAGAATCCAAGTGTGTCCCAATTTTTAAGGGCAAGGGTTCAAGATTTAGCGTGGTTAACCACAGATTAATATGTATTCAGAATCAAATTGCCAAGGCTTTTGAGTTAGCATATTCAATCAGACTAACTAAATTTATGTCTACTTTTAACATATTGCTTGAAAACCAGAACGCTTATTGGCAAAAAATCGACAACCTCGGCAATTTTTGACTGGTTAGAGTGTATTTATAAAGCACTGAATGATAAAGAGCATATCATTGGCCTGTTCTATGACCTCAGTCGAGCCTTCGACACGATCGATCATAAGTTACTCCTGTCTAAACTATATGCTATTGGAGTTCGTGGAGCACCATATGCATGGGCTAAATCATACTTGGAACAACGTCGACAGAGTGTTGTGATCGGTGGTGTTAGATCTGACACAAGGGAGAATGGTTTGGGGGTACCCCAGGGTTCCATATTAGGCCCGTTGTTCTTCATTATATTTGTTAACGATATTCAAGAATACTGTGGTGCACCCGATCTAACTGTGCTCTATGCTGATGATACAAATATGCTGGTAAAACATAAAGACCCGGCCCTTCTTGCTCATAAATGTAATTTGGCATCTACCGAGTTTCAAAATTATTGTATCCACAACGGTCTTATTTTAAACCCTAACAAAACATTTTTTATGCAGTTCATGCCATAAAACGTTACTCAGGAATATGATTTACTCATAAGGGTTGATGGTAAATCAGTACAGAGCACAAACTCTTTAGGCTTTTGGGCCTGAATGTAGATGGAAAGCTAACATGGGAATCTCATTGTCTCTCTTTATGTAATAAGATTAGTAGTGTGCGTTATGTTATAAGGAACTTAAGGAAAACTGTGTCGACTGGCGTGCTAAGATTGTTGTATTTTGGCTGCGGGCAATCCCATCTTTATTACGGCCTATTGTTCTGGGGCTCTTCCGCCCATATGATTAAAGTTTTCAGAACCCAGAAATGCATAATCAGGTGTATAGACAACGCACATCCACGCTCATCGTGCAAGCCATTATTTATAAAGTACCAATTTCTAACACTTCCATGCTTGTAAATTTTTTTGCTGATTACACACATTAGAAAGAATAAAAATCAATTTACCCGTAATAGTGATATTCGCTGTTATGATACTCGGAGTTCTTTACAGATACACAGCCATTTTCTCGATTAAGCGTTTCACAAGCTTCTCCGGTATACATGGGTATTAAGTGTTATAACAAAATTTGTACACTAGTCGATATAACCTTGCACGCTTTTTTACACTGTCGAAGAATTTTTAGAATTTTAGATATTAAGGTGCGACTGATATACATTACTTTTGTCTGGTGAATAGTCCCATATTTATAAAGTTTATTTTGTTACTGTTTAAATTTGATATATATTTTTATTTTTAATGAGTGACTAGTCTGATAAGTTTATACCCATTGTGTAACCTTTGAGTGATGAATAAAAGTATTTTGAAATTTTAAGATTCACTTCATTCACTTTTTGCCCCAAGGCCCTTGCTTACATAGCATGTCACTGTTGGTACCTAATGTTGACAATTTTTTTTAACTGGTAATATCTTAAAAACTACTAACTTTAAATTTGGTTTGAAACAACTTTTTTAATTAGAATTTTACTAAAAACACAAAAGTGAAATAAAAGTTTTAACATTCCAGTAAGAAAAGTACGTTTTGCTGTATATCACGCGACCTAGATGTTCAATTGTTTTTCTGACATTACCATATAAATCACCCTAAGAAAAAGCAAATCTTTGCTAATTTAACTAAAGTAGTAATAAGAAAGTTGGCAATAGTGCTGACTTAACTTTGAACATTTTGTATGTTAAAATTGCAGGTAGTCAATTCGCACACTAAAATTTCCTTTCAATGTAATAGCTTTGTTCGCGAGTTCGATTCTGAACCGGTTCTGGGACTATTCGCATGCGCAGTGAAAAAGCAGCGTTCGCGGTTAGTAAAGTCCTGAATTTTTAGTAACAGTTCTGTGTTCGCGGGTTACAATGGAATTAGTTCGTTACCGGTTCGTAACCTGATTAGCAGTCCTGGGATTTTTGTTGGAACTAAAAGTTCAGTTCGGAATTTTATGCGCATTGTCGACATGGTCAGCTGTTTTCAGTTTTTGTGGTACAAAAATAAACCGTTGTATTACAGTTTATTTGTTTCTGCCACTTTTATGCGGGTTAATATACCGGTTGAATATATTTTTTATATTTTTGTGATTCTGAGCGTATATAAACAAAGGATTTTTAATTGTATTCCGTATGAATGTATGTATGCAATAAAATAAATAAAGATTTTATTAAAAAATATAGACAATATTACAAGATTTTACCATTTCTTGTTGTTTGAATTTTATCTTTAGTTAAATACACATACTTATGTTAAAAACAAGAGGAGGCAGGGAATCCCTCGTCTTCCGCAGAGAGGCCTCAAGTGGCTTTCGACAGTATAACAATTTACCTTTTTGTTTGAATTTTTTTTTTTGTATAGTATCCAATTTAACCATGAAAAATCCTAACCAAAAGGCTAGGTTAGAATACATCCTCCGCTGTATAGAAAATCGTTCGCGGTAAATGAAAATTCCGAACTAATAAAAACTAGACAAGCGCTTTAAAACAATTCTAAACCAGTTCGGTTCTGGTTCAGAATCAGTTCATTACTAGACCCGCGAACAAAGCTAATGTTTACTGCTAAGTTTTTTTAACAAAAAATCACACAAACTCGTCTAAATTTTTTGTTTGATAGTGTATTCACCTTACCAACACAAAAATAAATCTGTATAATTTCATAAAAAGGAAATTTGAAATAAAACAAACCCAGGTATAAATGTCAAGGTATTTCTATTTAACAATGTATATTTTATAATCAACCTTTCCACAATCTACAATTAAGAACATTACACGTCAAACTGCATTTTACGTCACGAAACGGAAACCGATCGTAGTACCGGATTCACACCGTCTTTCGAAAAACACACCTCAACCTACACCGAGCGAGCAAAATAAATTACATAAAAAAATCCAGCAGAATATACATATATACTTAATTAAAATTACTTAATTGTGCCAAATGTAGATGAAGATGTTTTCAGGTATGACGGGATGGATTCAACGCTACGAATATTCTAGAAGGCTCATCGTGGTAATAATATAAATTATAAATATAAACAAATTACAATAAAGTACAATAAAACTAAGCTAAACAGAAAAAACAATAAATGTCATAACAACTTTGTACATAAAGTACGTGCGTATGCGGTATGAGGTCCGTGAAGTTTTGGAACATTAGTGAAATATTTGCTAAGTTGGTAAAGACGCATGGATTTTTAAAGTAAAGTAAAATCTTATTTTTAGGGGGAAAAAATTGACATTAGTGTCATACCCGTCTCATCATCAACAAAAATATGATCACGATTGGTTGCTTTAAGTTATTTTTGCACATTGTTTGCGGCATTTTTGGATTAAATATATTGGGAGTCCAAAAATGTGAAAGGAGCATCTTGTGTGTTTTTACTAGAATATAAAATACCACTTGGGAAAATTATCATTTGAATTGAAACATAGAACATGTCATATGTTTTATGTTTCAATTCAATAATATAAAAAATAATAGATTATAAAAGTAGTAAGAATATAAAAGATATCCTTCAAAAGATTATTATAGTATAGCGCTAGTGAGTGTTTTAAAATGTCAAGTAATTAACTGTTAGTCTATTTTCCAAATAAAATTGCTGTTAGCTTTTTTAAAGTTCCAAATATATTCGCAATTGTTTCATAAACATTATACAGTGTGTCTATTAAGTTCGCACCATATGGAAAACTTTTTTATTATTAATTTTACACAAAAGTTATTCTTTATAAAAGTTCTGCATGTTATAAAACTTAAAATGCAATCATCAGATGTTATTTTTGCACTGGTATACGAGGTATGTCAAAAAATATTAATTTTGCTCAAGAGGAAAGAACCTCTATTTTTGAAAATATGAAACATGTTTATTAAGAAAAGATTTTTAGGATTAAAAATAACATTTAAATATGCATCTTTGTTCGTTTTCAAGAAACACTGTTTTTCTTGCAAGAAGGAGCGTTTCGGTGACTTTTCGCTATTTTGACAGTTTTTAAGCTTTCTTTGCATATTAGATTTTAAAATAAATATGCACTAATGTACAAACACAAATTTTCAACGTTAACGCATAAAAAAATAAAAAAAGTTGTTCCTGAAAGTGAATAAGTTTGCATAATGAATATTATTTTTAATCCTAAAGATCTTTTCTTTAAAACAATTTCGATTTTATGAAAAATAAAGGTACGTTCCTCTTAACCAAAATTTATATTTTTTGACATATCTCGTATACCACTGCCAAAAATATTGTTGCTGATGATGGCATTTTGGGTTTTAGACTATGCAGAACTTTTTATAAAGAATAACTTTTTCGTTAAATTAATAATAAAAAAGTTTGTGCGAACTTAAGTAGATACGCTGTATAACTTTTGTTGTGACTAAACATCAATCAGCATATCTTTTAATTCCTTTCTTTTTCTTTCATTATTTAGATTGTCTCTGTGTTTTATTATTGTAGATTGAGATTCATTTTAATTTTATAAATCTTTATGTTTTTTAAATCACACATAAGTTTATATCTTTATTTGTATTCTGTTCTGGCCTGGCTAAATGACTAAAAATTTGAAAGAATTTGCACTAGTTGAACTAGTTGAACGAATTTTTTAAGAAAATTACACCTAAAGCTCCAATTGTCTTAATACCTATAACTTCATCATAAAAATATAATATTAACAAATATTGACTAAAATTTACTCACGTAAATAGGAATCCTAAAACAACAACGTAATCCAGAACCCAAAAAATCCAAACTACTCACCATTTTTCGCAAAATTACATTAGTTGTCCAAAACCACGCGACCTTACACCCTAACTTACGATCGCCGTCCCATATCCGTAAAATGCAATTAAACCAAAAATAAAGAAAAAAGACTTAAAATGTATATAATGTATAATATATTATTATGCAAAGAATAGCTTCCGTATGTAAAATACCACATGTACAATATTATTTTAATATACACCTCTGTTCACTATGCATAGACGCTATAGTTATTATTATTATTATTTTTATTTATACTATATACAATTTTATTTAAATTTTTCTAACTATATACAGGTCCTAGGTTATAGTTGGTTTTTGCTTTGGGCGAGAAATTTAAACGTTGGCCAAGAATTTCTTTAAGATGATTTTCAAAATAATAAATCCGCAAATTAAATCTAAAATATTAGAAACAAGCCTATTTTTTGCGTCTAGATTAATTTTGACATTGAAGGCTTTATCAGTAATAGTAACCTATATATGATTGTTGCTACTAGCAATAATTTTAAGAAGACTGTGGAGTAAATAACGTATGTCCTAAAAGTTTTGGCACAAAACTCATTGTCTTTAATTTTAACAAAAACAAAATAATATCAAGTTGCCTTTGAAAACAAAAGTTTATTTACTTTATTTACTGTCAGTTGAGATTTATTTATTTTGAAGTTTTCGCTTTAAGATGTATAAATTAAAAATAAGAAAAAGTATCTACAAGTTAGTTGGGCGGATACCCAAAGCTGAAATCTGTCGAATATTCCAGAATGAAAACATTTCACGCAGAACCATTTATAGAACAATAGCGGAGTGCGAGCAGGGAATACCATGTCTGAATCTCCCAAAAGTGGAAGACCACGTGCATTTACCGCACAGAGGTCAGAGAGATTGGTGAGAAAAGCAAAAACCAGATTGGAATGTCAACTCTCAAGCGCAGCTTCTTCGTATACCAAGATGTTGTCGTCAACTGAGGCGGGTACATTTTGGCAATGAAAAAATCATTATTTTAGATGACGAAAAGTATATCACTTTGAGTAATTCTGAAATGAAGGGAAACGATAGATTTTATACGGACAACGTAGAGGAATGCCCTGACAATGTTAGATACAAACATAAAGCGAAATTTGCAGATAAAATCCTTGTCTGGTGCGCAATTTCTAACAGGGGTGTATCCCGACCTTTTGTGGGAAGAGTGAGGGGTGAAGCTTTGAATAGTCAGAGCTATATTGATAACTGCATTTCCAAATTGCTTCAGTTTGTCCGCGAACATCATGCTAATGACGATATGATGTTTTGGTCAGACCTAGCATCATGCCATTACTCAAGAGATAAACAAAACTGGCTTCGACAACACCACATACCATTTGTTCCCAAAAACGATAATCCTCCAAACTTGCCGCAGGCTCGCCCAATAGAGGATTTTTGGGCTGTACTGTCTAGAAAGGTTTATCATGGAGGCTGGGAAGCACAAGATGAGGAACAATTAAGACGGCGAATTTACGAGAAATTAAGAGAAATTGAACTGAATTCCGTCCAGGACCTCATGAGACACATTCGAAGAAATTTGCGTCTGGTAGAGCAGAATGGGCCACTCCACATAATTCGATAGTATAGTTTAGTTAAGTATTGAGTTGTAATTTATGATAACTAGTTAGTGTTTAAATAAATTTCTTCATTAAAAAAAAACGATAAATATGGTGTGCCAAAACTTTTAGGACATACGTTAGTACCTGAAGGCGACATCTGATATGAATCAAATATTTTCCTAAATATTGTTACTCAGTTCTGCCTTGGCCATTTTATTTTAGTTAATATTTTGAGTAAACTTCTTTTTGCAAAATATAAACAAATAGGACTTTTGTTAATTCAAACACTCCTTTTTAAATTTAAAAAAATTGGAGGGTCGACCTTAACAACGTTGTAACTTAAATTTTATCAACTCTTCAGATGGGGCAAAAAATTTATATTATTTGCGCTTTAAAATGAAAAAACGTTTTGCGATTAGAGAACTACGTCGTTTTTTTTTGCCGTTGGGCATAACTTCACATGATTTATCCATAGTTAGGCTAAGCAGTATTTTACAGAAAAAAATTGTAACAACGTTGTAACTGCTTTGTAAGTTACTACGTTTTTTCATAACTTCCGCATTTTTTAATATACTATAGCGCGGGGATTTCAAACCTTTTCGTATAAACGTGCCATTTTTGAACAAAAATATAAAATGATGTTTTTGGCGTGCCATGAAATACTTCTTAGGAAGAAAAAATGTTAAAGAGCAAAAAAAGTAATTATTCACTTTCAACTTGAAAAACAAGAACTGCGTGCCGTTTAATATTTTGTCTCAGTGATTCTAAATTTTGAAGGGAAAAAATCTCTCCTTTTACTTCGACTTTACCGTGTTCATGTACTCGCGTGCCTAAATTTTTACGTCGCGTGCCACTTTGGGCACGCGTGCCATTGGTTCGCCATCCCTGCTATAGCGTCTGGGATACAAATTAAAAAAAGGGGTGAGCTATTATTGTATTTTTGTTTCTAATTCGGCCTTACTAGAGACAAACAACACTAGCTAAATAAGAACTAAGTATTGCTTAGATTTTTTTAACTTTGATTGTTTTGCGACTGAAAAATATTTTATTTACGTTTTTAACACGATTTAATGTATTTCGGAAGAAAGACGATAAGTTTAACACCGACATAATGCAAAAAATGCAACATACGCTCATATAATCAAATGCGCTATCACTTACAACGCTGTTCCGCAAAAAATGTCCACATGACAAATTAATATATTTTATTTAAGGGAGATATTGAAAAAAAAATAAGGGTTGTGACTTGAGTTACCACGATGTCCGAGTCGACGCTTTAACCGGAACTACTAAAACCCACAAACAAAAATGAAGGTAATTAAAAAATAATTGACATTTTTCGTTTATAGGCCTTATTAATGTATAAATATTCTTTGCCCACTTGCAAGCTATAAGTATTAAAGCTCAAAATACCACCATTTGCTTAGATTTTATTAAACACATCAAAAAATTAACCAAAATCTAATATGGCGAAGACGAAACCAATCATAAAGAGACACTAAACCATCACAATAAACCTAAACACAAAAATTCAGCTAGTTTCTAATTTCCTACACTTAACAATCTTCAAAAATACCATATCTGGGATATCAAGGGTACTAACTAAGAACATCCGGTACAGTTTAGTAATAATCACGCTAAACTCTAAAAGAAATCTGTTATAATCATTACGCTAGTACTACGCGTTATGCTAAAAAAACGTGCTCACAATAATTTTGCTATCATTGTCGGTGCATCACTATGAGGTTAAATCTATCGACTAATATAAAAAGTTCATTTTTCACTTATAATATCTAAGCAAGTAAAAATATTTGCAGTGTACAGAATCGAGTGGTTTTTATGAAAATGGTAAAAGTCAAACTCCCTAAACATCCTCCATATGATCCGGATTTGACTCCCTGCGATTTTTTTCTAGACCATGAAGAAAATGTGGCCTTCGTCAAAATTTAGTGCTGAGCTCAAAGTTTTTCAGCTAGAATGTAAGGGTTTATCTAACAAGTAATTTAAGTGCTGAAAAGACACTTTGCGCTTTGTCTTAGAAAAGTACAAAAATAAATTATCTTTATTTTAATATTTCTCAATGTCAAATTTTTAAACCCTAAAGAAATCTACGAGTCCCTAATTGTTTAAAATAAATAATTTAATTTAATTAATTAAAATTTAAAAAAAAAGTAGAAGAATGTTAATTTTATATAGTATCTCTTTTGTTTCAAGTAAAGTTATTTTCTTAGGTATCCTTTTAAAGTTTACAGAAAAAGTATATCGGATACGGATTTTTCTTTGATATCACGAAAGTCACGGACGTGGCCCTCTCAGGCCTCTCGGACAACAATGTATGTTACTTTTATTTGCTTTTATTTTAATTTATCCAAAATTTTTTAAAGTGACCCTCGCTAGAGCATTATTGAGGAGTTCGTGTGCAATATATGTACTTTTATAAAAACTGTTTTTTATGACTTTTGATCTAGATGCAGAATCTGAATACCTCAAATGCATAAAAATGGTACCAGAAACCACCAAAAGAGGATAATGAAAAATCCAGTTTTGCATGTGACTCCGCAAACATAAAATTTATTTTGTAGAAAGAAAGTATTTAAAAATTCCTACAAAGCTAACTTTTAAATACACTAACAACAAAGAATCCTGTCAAATAGTTTATTAACTTGAAAAACTAAATCCAACTCCTTTTCTGAACACTGAAATATTTTTGCGTCACTATACGCGACGGTATAAAAAGCAAACCCGCGGCTGAATCACAGATTCTATCGAACACAACTTTTTCCTAACGCTTATCCCCATCTTCAGAGATCCGTTTTTCTGTTTAAATTATCCGCACATCGAATTGGCTACAAAAATTTACACATTATAAATGTCACATTAAAAAATAAATACAACAAAAGCCAAAACAGAAAAAAAATATTCGCAGGAAATCACAAAAATAATTGCAAATTTTCTCTCATATTACACCTAAACAGTATAAAAAGTTTTTAAAACACTACCCGAGAAAACAAATAAAAATAATTTTTCTCTAACACTACCCTGTCCCCAGCTCCTCCTTTAACCGGTTTTTTTTGACAAAAACATTTCACAACAAATAACAAAAAACAGCCATTTAAAAAACAACGTCATACTTCTAAGTAAGTTGATACTTGACACTCATCACTCACATTAAAATAAATGGCGTTGATTATCACAAAACTGTCGAAATGATCGATATCGATAAAGACGGCGCTAGAACCATGCAACCGAATATTTACAAATAGCGTCAGTATAAAAATCTAATACAACATCTGAATGCATATTATCTGGACTTGCGCCACGTTAATCGATCCATGTAACCAATACAAATAACTGTTTCTACTGTAAAATAAATTTATTACAAGCTAAGTAACCGAGGTCTAAATACAGTAAAATCAAGGCTGTATATCAGTAAAATCAAAACACATTTATTTCAAAATTTCACTTATATTCACAATGTGTGATATACTTTCTGTCAATTCGAAATTGAGAGGCCTGTACAATCTTCATTTATACTTTTTAATACAACAGTGAGATAAATGTCACAGTAGTTTTATTTTTCAGCGCTAAATTTAACCCTCAACTGCGGTTGTGGGGTCTGGTGGAACCCCGGTACTTTTTAAATCTATGTGAAGTGCAAATTTAGAATTTAAGCTTAACCGCGCCATCTACCTTTAAGTTACCGTACTCATAAGCTATGGCGACAAGCGCGTTAACTTTGATTTAGTATTGTTCCAAACAGCGAGTGGCAAAGTTCATTTGGGGTCTGTGTGGCACCACGACGCTAATAGTGTGTTATTTTTGAAATGGCGGGTTCTTTCAAAAGTGTGCATTTCGGGGACTCTAATTATGAAGAAACATTAAGCCAGTGGTATGATGAAATTGAAAGTGAGTGTAGCAACTATGATGACTACAAGGACAAGGATTTTTCCCGAGAAAGTGACCATAACTCTGATTCTGAAATGGAATGTGAGGAGGATCATACTAAAACACAGGAAATTCATGCTAATCACAAAAAGACAAGCGGGCAGAAACAACGAATGAAAAGTTTTATTTTGGCAAAAATCGATACAAATGGTCTGCTGTTCCGGCCAACCCAAATTTAAATATAAGAACAAAGAAACACAATCTGATCAAGGTTCTTCCGGGGCTAAAAGGACCTGCAAGATGTGGTGATGTCGCCGATCCATTAAAAATAAGGAGCTTTCTTTTTACCGAAGACATGGAAAATGAACTGAGAGAACTAACAAAGAAAGAGCTTAGAGCGTTTCTTGCTATCTTGTATTACGCTGCAGTAAAATAAAAATTAAAAACAGACTCTTGTGGTTTTAGTCCAGCTTAAATGATTACAAACTATTAAGAAATAATATAATACGTCTCTAATAATTAAAAAAAAACTCCATAAACAATGGGGTCCGGTGGACCACAGGAAGCAACTAACGGTAGAATATTTCACAACGCCAGTTGAGGGTTAAATAAATCACTTTTTGCTAAAAAGTTAAGAAAGAATGTATTAAATTTAATTTATAGCTTAGGTTTCTTCATTTTTTATTTGATATAACACTACAATCTAATTTTGCAGATTGTACACCTTGAACTAGCCCCCTCAATTACAGTAAACAATACGTTAGTAATCAATTTGATTTGATTTCTGATTGTATTCCGATATAGGTTAAATTGATGTTTATGTTCACTTAAAATAGACGCGATTAATTTAAAAATGTACAATTCATTTTTTATTTTTGTTTTGTTCAGAGCTTTTATTTCATGTACTTTGTTAGAGTTCAAATTCTGTTAGTTAAACACCGCTACGTTATACCTTATAGCAACAAATTACCTCAAAAACACGTCTGATCGACTACAGAAACCTTATATCTACAATTTGCGGTAGCTAGTTATTCTTTGCTTCAATTAACCGATGCCTATGGTTTAACACTTTGACCGCCACGCCAAATTTTATTAATGGGTCTTCTACCCAACACAGAAATGTACTGATAATAATAAAAAATCTAACTTCAAATAAAAAATCCGTGCTAAGAAATTGTCTACATTACCTCACGCCAAAAATGCATTAAAGTGTGCTTCTTTAGTATGCACGAAGCAAAATAAATACACTCAGCTGTGTATACCAGAATATACAGGTGGCGCTTTTGACCCACCGCATGTGTATACGCAAATATACACATGGCAGTCAAAGTGTTAAAAAAAACATTGCAAGTCTTTACTTTTGTATTTAAACATTTGGCTGTTGACGAAGTAGGTGTGTTGAACTTACAGCGTTCGTACTTTACCTAAATACCTAACAAAACATTAACTATAACATTTTAAATGTAGCACAATTAACAGATTTATTCATTTTGTGACAATGATCTGGAAAGGTTGTGCCAAATTTGTTGCACACACGATGACAATTTAAACCTTCTACCTGGCTATTAAAATATTATTTTAAAATAAAGTAAAACTGATATGAAGTAGAAATATTAAAATGTAGTCTTTTAAAGACTTATTTCATTAAAAATATTTTTTATTTAATTACACGAAACTAATACATGCTTCCAAATGTTGCTCCCGCGATAATGAAATGACCCTTATAGAAAAAAATTAAGGGAAAATAGGACTTTTAAGCTTTTAAAACCCATGTTATCCATTTGACTATAAAAAGTTACTACATAGAAAAAGAAAACTTTTTTTGCATGCCTTGATATTAGTTCAAATTACATCTCAAAAAACAACTACAGTGTAAGCCATACATAGGGCACTGAATATAAGTAAAATTTTAAAATCCAATGTGTTTTATTAAATTCAGTCGTTATGGAGTTACCATTAAATCAATTAATTTTTAAAAGTTATTTCGTTAACACACTTATTCTTATTTTATTCAACAAACAACACAACATTTCAACTAATAAACATCTTCAGTCACCAAAATACTGAAAAGGGTTAGCAAGAGATAAGCTTAACATTTAAATATTATTTTTTTATAGGTGTTTTGCATTCAATAGATTTTCTTTAATTTTTTTTCTACTGCACCATCTACACATACCTTTTTTTTCATAGATGTTCTAATACACTTTTAAAATAATCTTATAGAATATTATATTTGAAAAACTAAAAAACACTTTCGACTTCCATTATTGATATTATAAAAGACAGTTTGACACTTATTTTTAAGAAAAAAACTTTCAACCAACTTGTAATAAATTTATTTACCATAGCTCCAGTTATAATTCTATTAGAGTACCGCACTAAATATTTTTCAAAAAAAAATGGCCAACGTTTAATGTCCTCGCCTACGCATATCACAATCTCTGTACAGTTTGTTTTTATTTTCTGATTTCACAAAGGCTTGCGACAATGCCTGAACGAGATATTCCACTTGGCAGGGGTGTTTCCTGGTAGCTGATTCACATTACAAAATACGTCTAATTCGTCAGATACGACCGTGGAAATTACCAAACGAAAATTTACATTTAAAATGATAGCTGTATTTGAAAGGCGTTAATTTGAACACTCTATATTATGGTATACTTATACTTTTAAGTTATGAAGGCACATTTGTAAGTATTTAGCTGTCATTATTTAAATAAAGCACATTAAAAAATATCATAGTTACATCTTTTTTAATCTTACTTCTAGAACTAAAATTTCTATGGGTGCTTTTAGATTCTGTATAACAGTGTATCTGATTTGAAAATCTTTAAAAAAATGTTATTATTAAATTGAGTTTGTCTTTATGTATCAATTCCTGTGATGAAGAAACTTTTCTAATCACCCTTAGAAATGTTAAATCAGAAAAGCTTGATAGCTACAACCAAACAACCATTTCTTTTCGCGTAAAAACCCAATAAAATCATTGAGAAAACCATCCGGAACTAAATCAAAAGCTACCAATGGAACACCCTCAATCTTTCCCGCTTCCCTCACCTTTACCTCCTTTTCAAAAATCAAATTTTCAAAATTTCCAACTCACTCGTGGAGGCTTAGAAGGTGAAGTAACCAGCGCTACATCCAATTCTACAGATTGTGACATCACATTATTGTTTTACACATAGGTTTACATTGAAAAAAGTACTAAACACATACTATTATATTGTATAAAGAAAACAGTTAAAATTACTTTCCACAGCCCCCATCTGTAGCCAAAAATTACTACTGGTTAAACCGAAAGTCTCTTCTGGTTAAACCGTAAATTACTTCCAGCTAAACCGAGAGTAACTTTCAGTTAGACCGAAAGTAACTTCCAGTTAACCAGAAGTAACTTTAAGTTACTTAAAGTTAATCAGTTTATTTTCAGTTAAACGGAGAGTTACTTTCAGGTTGACTGAAAGTAACTTCCAGTTAATGAGAAAGTTACTTTCGTTTAAACCGAGAGTTACTTCCAGTCAAACAGAAAGATACTTTCTGAAAGTTAGAACGAAAGTTACTTCCAGTCAAACAGAAAGTTACTTTCGGTTAGACTGAAGACCGACAGAAAGTTACTTGATGTTATATCGAAAGTTTCATCTGGTTAAACCGGAAGTTGACATCATTAATTAGATAGAAAAGTGATAACGTTTGTGGGTCTTGTTATAAACGTATGTGTAAAACGGCACCGCAATCTCACAATAAACAGAACCGATCTCTAAATTATCGCCACAAAGTAGCGGTAACATCATAGCAGTAGCAACAACCAGCGACTTAAACCTTCTTATCTCAATCGCCCTCGGTGCTCGTGTCGCTCAGACACGAAAAACTCGCCACTGAACTGCTGTCCTCCTCGTCCATGCTAGTGGACGCCGCCTCTTGACTGTCGTCGCTCAAGCTGTCGTTGGTGTCCCCGCTCGAGGAGCTGTCGAACGCGTCCTCTGGCGACACGAAGTTGCGCAGGTACGGGTCGTAGGAGGGCAGCAGGAGGTAACGGTGGCCGGCGTCCGGGAATGGCCAGCCGGGCCCGTGATGTCACTTCACCTCTTTTTGCGCTTGCTTTCTACGTCTGAAATAAAAGGTGGTGGTTAGTATAAGGGTTTTAGTTGGTTTGCAGTGGGGTAACTAAAGTGAGATATCTATATCACAAAAGCCATAAAAGGTGTATTATACATTGTAGGCAAAAATATATACAGGGTATTTCAGAATAAGATGCTGGTCCTTAGGGTGTGAATCATTAGGTGATTTTAAGAAAAACGTTTAAACATATGTCCTAAATACCTTAATTCCTAAAATACGGGGTGATAAAGTTATAATGTTTTTTTTCTATAAGATTTCTGATAGCACTATAAATATTTTAATGGTACACAGTCACTATTCAATAAGAATCATTTTTTGATTCATTTTTTTTATTATTATTTCTTCCAAGGCTTTCAAGCGGTGTTTGAACTAAACATTTTTAATGAAAAATATGGTACACCACTGCTTTATCCCGATACAAACATCATTTTAATGATTTCCATTCACTTTCAAGCAAATGTAGTCTTTTGATTTTGCTTCGTCCGTTCATAGTTTTTGGGTAAAAATAAGAAACGTTTCTTTGAAACTAATAAAAGCTGCCGTCCTTTCTAATAATTTGAAAAGACTCTTAGGAAATGTTTAAATCAGTCTAGAACTACATCTTGAATTTTTTTATCTTATTAGTACTTAAAGTTTAATTTAAAAATGCATATAAAACTATTTATAAATATTATGGCTTTGGTGTATGAGATATCTTCCCCAGTACACTTATTCAGGAAAAAAATAGAATGTTAACCAAAGCCTTTACACACTAAGCACCAGAGCTCAATAATAGAAATATTAAACACTATTGTAGAAATTATTTACAAACGTTATAACTGTAAAGGTGTCCATAGACGCTTAGAGCGATCGGATCCTCCGTGCAACCCAGATTCGGCTCCCACTGATAAATAGATTCGGACAATTAAAAAAAAAGTATTCCAACTTTATGTATGGTTGCAATACATGACTTCAGAACATATCAACGAGAAAAAACGTGAGTTCTTTAAATTGGTCTGATAGGCCCAACTTGAAAAACACATATAATACATATGAAAATAGTTTTGCTTTGGTTAACATTAGTGATATACAAAAGTAACCACGAGTTTTTACCTGTCAGTAAAGAAATCAATTTGATAAATGTTTTATTTTGATCACCGCCTTGTATGTTGAATCACTTATAACAATATATTTTTTTTTATAGCTAAATACCACATTTTGGTATGGCTTCTTTTATAGTTTTGAAAATATAGCCACACAAATAATTTTTAACTTTTATTACCTACAAGAGCAAGGTTACTGGGAAACAAGAAAAAGTTCTTTAGATTTGAATGGCCATATTTCTGAAAATAATACATATAGATATATAAAATGTCATATTTTTTAAGGCTTTTGAAAAACCTTTGTAATGGTGACACAATATACAAGATGTTCCATTTAAAATCATTCTTTTGGGGCACCTGGCATAGGGCTTAGTATCAATAAAAAGAAAAGAAGTTTCTTTGGTCTTCAAAAATGTTGGTAACACGAAAAATTAAAAAAAAATGTATCACCAATTTACCGATTCTTCCTTTCCCATTAAAATGTTACAGCGGAGGTGAGGACTTATTTTTTGCTCTTTAAAACATTTTGTGGAAAAAAGAAATTCTTTATCGTATTTCATGTTTTCCCATTTTTCCCGCTTTGTATGATTAAAAATGTGGTCACTTTAACCAAAACCTAATAAGCCAGCGAATTAAGTTTACCGCCAACATTTTCCTTCAGCATTTGGAATATTGAATAATTACCTTCACTCCTTAAGGTAGTTCTACCGATATCACAAGAGTCAAATGAGTGCTTAAGGTACTTTGACTATCGTGTTATTTATATTTGGCAACGTTGCGTAAAAACAATAGAAATCATACGCAAAAATCTACTGCACAAGCATCTTTAAACAAATTATCGGTTTTAAATTGTTATGTTTATTTACTAATAAAATCTCTAAACCACCATTATCATATTACCGAAAAAAATATTTTTTATTAAAAAGGCAAAACAGTTACTGAAAAAATTATAACAAATTGGTAAAACAAGGTCAAGTAACGCAGAAATTTAAGGATAAACATGGAAAGTTTCTGTCACCTAACCTGTCAATTAACGTAAATATTGATATATCGGAATATGGTCGTCGAATTATTTACTTTAAAGCACGCAGAAAAAACATGATTTCTAATTATTGCGGATATTTATTATCACTCATTGGATCTTGTAACCGAAAAACGTATGTCCCCATATACCGTTTTCGATAAACTTTTTCGGGCTCATCTTAACCTTTCGGCAGCGTTGCCACATGTCAGTCACATAGCATATTTTTTTGAATTATTTATTAATTAGTTCTCTCACAAGCTCTGAAGGTAGGATTTTAAGTAGCCAAAATGTTTAGAATTGTTTTTCATCGGTTGATACAGCTTTCATTGAAATCTGAACATTAGTTTTGTGAAGTAAAATAAAATCTGCGATTTTCCATAGGGATCAACGTTAAAAGCAATTATTTTAAAATATTCATAACTTTTTTCCAGTTCTCTGTAGACCTTTAAAAATTTAACTGGTTTATATTCTTATTATAAAGTACCAGGATGCTAAGTTTCATAATTTTCTGAACATGAATTCTTCCACCGGTAGTACTACCTTTAAGGGATTAGATTACTGTATTTGTTGGTAAGAAAATTATACCAGAAACCAAAAACAAGTTACACAATCTATCCAACCATAGTACCTTCAAAATCCTAAAATTTAATTTATTCAAACTGTGGTTACTTTTGCTACAAAAGGCAAGTTGTTCTGTTAGTTCTAGTATTTATAATTACTATCTATAAAAGTTAATATTACTAATGAAAATAGTATGCACTGCTCATCAAAAGAAGCAAAAGGATTAAACACATAGGCTAATATGGACAACTTACCTTTTGGGATCGGTTATAACAAAAAAAAAGTGCGACAGAAAAAGCAGTGCATACTTACATAACCAAGGGAAGAAACTCTCCACTGCATGGCAAAAAGTGCATGGCATCACACATTAACATACATATAGCTTAGGTGCAAATTACTAAATGAATGTGCTTAATATTTCACTAATTTGTCACTGGGTTTTAGGCTTGGGCGATATTCGGTTATTCACTAATCACCTTTTAATATTTGCAATTTGCAAGAGGTATTTCGTTTTAAAGAAAATAACAACAAAATTTGGAAGAACCTAGACACCTTTATTATAATCCTATAACCAAAATATACATTTATTCTAGATAAGAAAGAACTTAATTACATTTTTACCCAATATATTTGTTCGATAGCTACAATGTATAATAAAAGAAAAAAAACACAAAACAACCCTTTTAAAAGGCATATATGTATTATAAAGATTGTTGGTTTTAAAGAGAGTACATATGAAATATGTAAAATAATATAAACTTAATAAAAGTAACGCTGTCATATCAATTGTTATTGTAAAATGTAATAAATTTGAAATGATGCTTGCTTTCAGTAAAGTTCACAATGAAAACTGTCTAATTGAGTTTCAATATCCTGACACCACACAGTATATTCTTACAATTATTCGATGGTAATTGTTTGGGTACACGCCTCAATCTAGGAAAAATGGGACCTCTTCGGTCCTGGTCCCGAGGTATAGCGAGCTGACCCTGTTCAGCTCTATTGACCCCTATGAACCGGTCGGTCGCCTGAAACAAAATAAAGAAAAACCCCCAAAAAATTCTAATTAAAATTCTACTTTTCGGTGGCAAATCTGCGTCGAATTTTAATTAAAACTTTTTCGATGGAGTTTTTCTTTAGTTTCTTTCAGGCGACCTGCCAGTTCATAGTGGTCAATAGGGCTGAACAGGGCCAGCTCGCTATATCCAGGATCAGGACCGAAGAGGTCCAATTTTCCTAGATTGAATGGGTTAAAGCGCCGCTTTCATAAACAGCGGTAAGAATATTCGTGGTAGACTCGTCAAAAGGAACCCCCTAAAAAGGTTATAAAAGGGTTATTATCATGTGAAGTCCAGTCCATTGCTGATCTAGATATTAATAAACAGCATTAACAGCAATCTTATTAACTTTTTTTTATGGAAATCTGAATAACATCTCATTCTCATATAAAATAAATACAATCTGTTGTTAATAAAAATACAATACAATACAAGTATTTCTGAAACCATTAAAAAGAAAATCCATTTTTTAATATATATTTGAAAGATTTTTTTAATAGTGATATAATATTTAAAAAAATATATATAAAAATCATACACCTTCTATGTATTAAACAAATATCTGGTTGCAGATTTAAAAACTACAGGATTAACTCATTATTAGGATTTTTTTATATTTTCTAGAAAAAAAAATAAAAAAGTTAAGCATAATTTTATGAATTAACACGCGGTATGAGCCCCAGAACCACGTTCTTAAATAAACATTATGTTCGTGAAACGCCCCAGGAGTAACATATCTGATGAACTGAATAAATTAAACAAATTATTTATAATTATTAAATCTAATATAGTTAAAATGATGTTAAGAGGATGGTAGGATTAAATACATTTTTTTATCACTACATGCAACCCCAAACGAAAGTAAATTTTTAACATAATTTATCATTTAAATATACTAAAAGCTATCAATAAAAAAATCACTTACATTTGTTTTAAACTAAAAAGTTACCAGTGTCTCCTGGGGTATTTCCTCGACTTTATCGTCCCACACGAACAACGACGTTTCAATAACTGTAAAAATTTTAAGTAGAAAATTACGTTATTACGAACATATTAACAAGCTCAGTGTTCTTTAACTTAATAAATACTTTATGTAATATTTACTGTGATCGACATTAAGTTGGACAAAAACAGAGATTACCTAAAAATCTTATTATATAATAAGCAATAAATCCTGACATAGAGTTTCAACAGAACGGAGCTTACCCTATTATGCAATACAAGCCCATAATTATGTAGATCAAATATTTGCGTCATTTGGCTTGCTTGCACGCCAGATTTAAGTACAACTGACTTTTTGTGGGGCTTTATAAAGAACAAAGCAATATATACTGCAGCTACAATTTTATATAACATTTATATCAGGAAGTCAGAGGAACGAATTAGGCATAGAGGTTGGCCACTAAGTGAAAATTAAAACTTCCAAATTTTTCAAGGAATTTCGAAAATAAACTATAGAAAACTCCAGTGCAAAAAAATAAATGACGAAAGGGTAAAATACAGATTAATGGGATAAGAAATATTGCCTGTTGTATTTAAAATTTATTTCTGTGTTTTTTAATGCTTCTTGCATAACCTATTAGAAGTTTTATGGTCGTCACTTTGTAAGTGGGTCTTTTTAAAGAATCATTTTTAAAACTAGCAACAAGAAAATTTCAAGGTATTCTCAATTTTTACAAAACTTTAAGATTTCCCTTGGACATTTCCAGGTTTTAAAGTTTTTTATCAGAAAGTGGGCCCCCTGGTCACACGATAAACATTTTAAAACACCCCGTATGTTCAACTTAATACCGGTCACTGTAAATAATACAGTTAAATTCATAGCATGTTCCATTGGTTAAATTACTGCAGACTATTGGTATCTCTATCCCATTTTTATAATACAACCAATCAGGGGCGTTCTTAAGGTGACTTGTGTAGTGGTGCAAAAAATTATTGGCTAAATATTAATTAAGGTCCAAAAATTTTTGAAACGCAAAAAAAGGTCCACACTTTCACAATTCATTATACTGAGTCCTTTATTCAAGTATTCCACATTGTTTTTCATTCTTTGCAAATATTTTTAAAGAGCAAAAAAATACACTGTTTTCTAAATGCCGCCCTGCCCTTCATTTCAAAACTAAATGTTGTCCCTAATTCCGTCTTGAAGAATTAATTTAATAATAACTTATGTTTTATAAATTGTATTAAATTGACAATACACTCTTAAGTTTTAAAAGCATTTTTTTTTTTAAACGTATTTTCTGGGTTTCCATGTAACTGCCTATCTGACTAGTTTTAAGATCTTTATGACTTAACGATTCTAAAATTTCTAAATTCGAAGATAGAATCCTATCTAAGGGAGGTGTCATGCACTAGAGACAGTCATGCAAAAAGCACATTCATCTAACTATCTACGTTTTTGACATGACAGCGTTACGGATAAAGCAATCACAATTTATAAGCTACCTACAATCGGTGAAAAAGAAGAGAGATACGCTAGTTTGCAAAATTACTGTTACCTATAACCCCTGATTCCATTATCTTTATTATAAAAATATCAATTTTAAGTAAAAATTACATTTAGACACTGCTCTAAATTTCAACATGCCAAGTGACTTTTACACGTCAATTTGATGTTCCCAGACTTGCAGGTAAATATAGCCTTACTTTGCAATTAAAATTTTTAATTTTGCTAAACACCTGAATAACCTAATAAACTTTAACAACAATAAAAGTAGAGCAAAGTTTGACGCATTTTTATTAATTTGACTGTCCCAAGACTTCTCAGAATACAAACATGGTGTACTATTCATATGGTACTGTTTAAGAGCAAAAAAACGGATGCAGAAGTGGGGATACACACAGAGTACACTTGCTACAATTGATGTCCAACACAGTGAGAAGCAAATATAAATTTTCACAAAGGAAATTGATTCTTTTTCGGGTTAAATTTTACTGTTTATGTTGAAAAAGGGCAAATAATAAAAACTGAATACTAAATGTTTTTTTAACAAATGTTACAAAATAGGATTTTTCCTTGATCATAAGGTAAAGTTTTGTGATTTTTTAACAAAACTTACCTATGTTTCTTTGAATTTATTTTTGACGGCTTGATTTCATGAATAAACGTCTACGAATTTAATACTCCATACCTTCTTACAAGAGTACCTATAATGGTTAAAATATATGAATACTTTTTGACAGTTTAAAATAAACAAAACACGTTTTGACATACTGTCAAATATATCATAAAGCAAGTCCATTGACTGTTTTACATTGTTATAAACAGTTTTGATGTGTATCCTTAGAAGCCCTTGAGACTAATCATAAATTGAATGTATAGGTAAAATTATTCAGTTAAGAGTTTCATTTTAAACAAATACTGACATTTTAAGTGTAGCATTATGCTTTGACAATGGATTATTGGTATAATAAAAATTGCGACCACATTATCACCTCTAAAACTGCGACTATCCAAAAATATCTCCCAGAAATAAAATTGAACCTTTCCCAAATAAATTACCGACAATATTTAAACAGTTTTTGCAAACAAGCACACGCCCTTTTCGGGCCACTCCTAAATTTCCTAGTGCTCCTACCAGTCTACCGTCTACCTCCCAATGGCCTTAGCAGCACCACCAGCGCCCTAGACTGGACGCGGCTGTCTGCCCCGCGCCTCTTAGACTCACCCGCACTGCGAGTTTTCCTCCTAAGCGCAGCTTCCGCGTCAGCGTTACTGTGCGCCACTTGCTGCTGCTGCTGACTGTTCTGCTGCTGTTGCTGTTGTTGCTGCTGTTGCGTCACCTTCTCCCTGCTTCGAGTGTTTTGGGCGGGCTGTTGTTTTCCTGCTGTTTCTCTAGCTTTTCTTGCTGATGCCCTGCTCGTGCTGACCTGCATTTAAAAAGAAATCGCTAAAAACACTAGTTAATTTTTTTTTAGTTTGTCTCGCCCAAGAGGTTTTCTTTCCCTTCATTTTTACCCTAGTTGACTTTAAGTTTTAAAAAATATTTAAGACATACTTTTAGTCTGGGAGGTAGCAATGTCAGGAAAACAAAAATATTAGGTTGGCTAATGTTTTGATATGATCCTCGGCTGTCTGGCTGGCGGTCCTGATTGCGTTGGCGCCTAGCTGTGATCTTGACATTTACAGCTGTCACTGACATGTCAAAAAATAGAGACCTTGGTCATATATTATCGTTCCAAGTTTGATCAATATATACCGAACGGTTCAGAAGTTAGAAGGGGGATGATCATATAATTAGCAATGATAAAAAAAAACTATGTTTGGTAAACCTACCTAAAGACAAAAAATTTCAAAACTTGGATTATCACCTGTACAGGTAGCCAGACGAAGAGGAAGGAGAACAACATATCAAAAAATAAGCTGACCTAAAATTCTTTCTTGAAAACGTTGCTTCCTCCTATACTATATACAGCAATAAAAAAATCGATTTTCTTGAAATTCTAAAACCAATTGAGCTATTAAATACAGAAAATAAATAAAAGAAATGATTAATATGTGTAGTGAGCTTCATTTAATTGTGTGGGTGGACAATGTTGTTCTGTTCCTTACCTCCGAGTGTTAGTTTTATTATTTATCTGACTAGCCGAGGTCGCTTGAGGAGTGGCTTGAGGAGTCGCCCCTTTGGTCACCTTCATATTGCTTTTAGGGGCGCTTTTCCTGAGTTTCTCGATTAGCGGCTCGTCGCTATCCGAGCTTTCTTCTGCCTGATTTTGTATATTGCCCCCTTTGGCCCCCTTTTTAAGGATATTAATCGGTTGAACGGCTTTCTTACCCACTTCTGACGCTTCTAAATAAAAAAATTATTATTAATTATTATATAAATGCACTGCAATGTCAAGCTGTAAAGGGAAGTGTAAAAGCACTGTCCATTCCCTTACCTGAACCCTTCCGAGGCCTCTTCCGCGCCTCCTCGACGCTGTGGTTTGAGCTGTCGCTTTCGTTTCTTTTTCTCTTCGCGGTGGCGATAGGGGCGCTGTTTTCGTGGCTTTGGGAACAGGAGAGCTAAGTTCGGGGCTACCTAATTTGCTGAGAGCTCGCGTGCGTACAGATGACCTAAAATAATATTTAAAAAAAAGCGGTTATGTCAAACCCCAATATTATTGCTTAGATTTCATATTAAACTTCTCAAAGCTATAGGCTATATGTGATACACTGTATCAGCAACGACGAAATGTTTACTGGTAAAGATTGGAAAAGAAACGGTCTAACGCATGTAGAATACCCACCGGTAGAGAATAAATAAATAATTCCGGTATGTAAACAAGGTGACTCAGCGCACAGTGCGTCGATATGTGGACAAAAGTCCCAAAATTAATGTTTTTATAACTTAATTTTATAATATATGTAATAACGTGTTAAATGTATAATAATATTATAGTATTACTTTCTGTATTAGCAGCGAATTGTAGCCTAATCAATTATTAATAGCCACTATTTAAGTGCAATAAGACTGATACAATTTTTGTCCCAAAATCTCTATCTCTGTGCATCGGTCCCGCTTTATTGTTACTTTACTGGGCAATATACCTTTATACTTGTATAGTAGCAAAACCAAAAACATACCTTGTAATGGGACTATGAGAACTGGGCGTCGCCGCACTTCCATGGTGCTCACTAGGTATCTCTATTAAAAGCTGCTCCAGCAAACTTTTGCTCTTGTTGTTGACATGCGTCTGTCCCCCTGTCGAAGGTTCCAAATTGCTGTCTTCGTCTTCGGTGGTTAGCGACGGACTCTCGCTTCCCCCTCGCGAGTTTTGCCCTCCACCGCCCTTGTCTCCCGGATTCGAGGGATAAGTGTAGAGAGCAGGGGCTACTCGGAGTGTTGGAGGTGAATTGGGTGGTTGCTGTTCTTCCTTTTTGGAGGTCTAAAAAAAAAAATAAATGGTTCAAGTCCTTAGAAGTTTAAGAGGGAGAACATTACAAAAATAATTTAAACAAATGTGTGTCACAATTTAGTAGTTTGGTAGAGTAAAAATAATGTGAAACTTTACCTTAATAGGTCCTATATTATCCTCGTTCTCCTCACTGGGCGACCTCTTCACGCCTCCTTTACCCAAACCGTCCTGCAACGTACACGTCAAGTCGCAGCAAGGCTTCGAGTCGCTCCTGTGGATACACTCGTTCTCGTTCACGTCCTCGACAGTCCTGTTCGGCGACCGATCAGAGTTTTGCACGTTTTCCGAATTTTTCAAAGGTAAATTTGAGTTTGAATTGGTGATTTGGTGGTTTTTCGGAGGATCGGAGGACACCTCGTGGTGATCGAGTCCCTCCATCTTGGCGAGCTGCGCCTCGATGTCCAGCATGTCAGGCACTTGGGTCTTGGAGGTGGGCACTACGACGTTTGGTAGGATGTCGGCATGCGGACTCTGGCTTGCCTGAAAAATATAAAGGTTCTTCTTTAGATATCTCTTTTTAACAGTCTCAAAATTAATTATACATCAAAATAAAAATATGTTCCATTCATTTAATTACTAAATTTTTAGGTTTTGCCATCATTTTAATTTAGATATATTGAAATTAACTTTCAAGACACTCACTGCCCATTAGTACATATTTCTGTTTTGAAAATTACAACTAACTTTCCTTAAAAATGTAAAAAATACAAAAAATAATAATAAACAAATTTGTTGTACAGGGCGAGTAAAACAAAATATTATTTTATATCAAGACTAAACACACCCTATTTTGTAACCTATTTTGTAAGACATAAAAATTCCTAGGCAATGAGAAAGAGGATGAAATAGCAGAAATTGGGTTGTCTTAAAAGTTTAATGGTCAGAGCCAGTCTTGACTATCAAGATAAGTAGATGGTCACTTGGTCAAAAACATACAAAGGAAACAGCTTGGCGACTCTTACAAGAAGCTAACAGCTGAGGACCTCCCTATGGAAAGCAGTTACTTAAGAAAAGAAGTAGGACGTAGTTAGGCTTCGCCTTACCTGGTTGGGACTCTTCTCACTCAAGGCGTCCATACTCTCGATTCCGCTATCTTCTCCCTGTCCCCCGCTACTCCCCGAGTTCGGCGACCGTCCTCCCGATGAAACCACGACGTTCAACTGTTTCTCTCTCTCCTGCAGCGAGTCTATCGACTTCCTGTCTCTTTCTGGTACATTGCACTTGTCCGGCTCCGGGGATTTCTCCTTCGGTAGGACGGGCTTTTGGGAAAGATCCAAAGCGCTTTTTGACACCTACAGAAAAACGCATTATTACATTATGATAACTTCAAAACGTACACCCAGACCAGAGCTATAGTCAGCCAAGGTACTGGAACCATGAAATACCAACAAAATTACATAATTACAAGTTCCAAAAGATCATTACTTGAAGTATTTCAGGTGAACTACTATAAACTAAGTAATTTAAAACAATTAAGGACGTTCCATGGTATGTAAAGGACACCAATAGTCAATGGCTATTGGTTTCTTCCTTACTCATTAGTGCTGTCTTTCTTAACCGTCTATGGCTTAGTTACCTCCACTCACATCAATCATCGAAGTCACTAACTTTAAACATCATTATTAATAAAATGGATACGTCTTGCTTACTACTTTGTTTTTAAATACTTGTTATATTTTTAATTAAAAATTCTGTTTTTGAAAAGAATGTTAAGAAAAGTACAAAAAATAAAGCCCTACAGGAAAATAATTTTCAAATTACCGAAAAATTCAAAGAAGAGATACTGGAACTTAAAGCTAAGATCGGAAGAATAAATGTCCTTAACGACAGTTTAAAGAAAACTATAACAAATTTAGAGAAAGAAAAAGAGACACTAAGCCAAAAAATAAACCCGACTGCGAAGTCACATTGCACTCCAGAAGATGCTCAACTAATCTACAATAACCACAAACAGAATATGCGAAAAAGCCAAGCACTAATCATGGGTGGTTCAACCATGTATAATATGGGCAAACTGTTTAAAACACTTACCAACAGTGCCTTTGATACGAACTGCCAATCATCAGAAAACAACATGGTACAGGATATTACAGCCATGCACTCAAAACTTGTTCAAAATTTCAATAAACAAGATCATATAATTATTTTTACAACTATTGAAAATGCAAAGCGCGGAAAAGCTATCCATCCAGATCTTTTGAAAAAAATTGTAGAAGATTCCAACAAATCCAATCTTATAATAGTGGGAGCACCTTTCGTTAAACATAGACCAGTACTAAATGACCTAATACACAGCCAAAACCAATTTATTCAGAATTCAATTGCTCTCTCTCAACACACGCGTTTTATTGATATCAACCAGGTAATTCGACCTTATCATGTAACTGCTAATGGAGATATAACAAATAAAGGAAAATGGGAATTAATGAATTACATATCACAATACTTCATCAAAGAAAATAAACACCATGCAGAAAAACAAATAAACAAGAATCAGATAGTGCCTAACCATGCTCATCCGAACAAGGACTACAACGCTAATCCAACAAATCATTCCGATTCCGACACTCCTCGTGAGAATTTGCCCAAAAAGAATTTAGACAAATATTTTTTAGAGCAAAATGCAACCCGAACAACGTTACATGCTTAACAGAACAGACAACCATTCAGATCTATCATCAAAATATTCAAAATCTGGCAAATAAAACTAATATCTTAGAAATACTCATCGATGAAAAAAACCAGATGTAATTTGTCTCACTGAAACATGGGGATCAGATGAGGGAATGCCGAGCATGAATATATCAGACTATGCGCTGACTTCATTCTTTTGTAGAAAAACACACATTCATGGTGGAACAGCAATCTACACTAGGCAACAAATAAAAAGCAAACCCCTAAACAAAATCAGGGATTTTAGCATGGAGATGCATATTGAGTGCTGCGGAACGGAAATAAAGACTGGACAACAATCTATAGCTGTTATTGCAACATATCGACCTCCATTAGGAAGCATAGAAATTTTTATTGAGCGTGCAATGCATGTATTGTCCTATGCATCAGGGGTTTGCCCAGATGTTATTTGGTGTGGAGACTTCAACATAGATAGTTTAAATAAAATGGACTTACAATATGCTATGCTTAAAGACCTACTGGCATCCTTTCAACTGAAGGACTACACTAGTGATGTGCCAACTAGAGTATTTACATCTACTTCGGGTACATCAATAACATCAATTGACTACATGACCACAAATATCAAGGAGTCACTACTTAAATGTGATGTAACAGAGCAACACATATCTGACCACCGCTTGCAAGAATTAAAAATAAAAGTACCCCCACCAAATCACCAAGAAAAAATAACTGGAAAAACACAAAGAAGACGAATTATCTCTAATAAAACTCTGTACGATTTAAAAACAAGTCTAACAAAAGAATGCTGGGAAGATATGTATAACGGCAACAACACAAACGAATGCTTTGATGGATTTCTGCGGACTTTTTATGGCACTACGATGTTTTTTGTCCAATAAAAAATATCTTGGTGAATAGCAAAACCAGACCAGATTGGATAACAGAAAATATAAAAAATGAAAAGACTCGTCTAAGAAATCTGTATGATTTGGCTCAACGCGTGCAAGAAAATGATATTTGGGAACAGTATAGGGAACAGAAAAGGCAATACAGAAAGCAGATAGCAAATACCAAAATTGAATTCAACAAGAACAGAATAGAACAAGCAGGAAACCAGTCGCGAGAAATTTGGAAAATTATTAACCAGGAACTAAATAGAAAAACAGATTTTAAGGATATACACCTGTTGATTAACCAAGAAATGGTTACTGATGCGAAAAAAATTGTTGACTTGTTCGGGCATTACTTTGCAACAAGTGCACAAAGTAAGATTCAAATTCACTTCCAACAAAACGTCTCTACAAAACCAACAACGTCGAAAATGATTCCAAACTCTATTTTTCTTAATCCAATTAGACACAGAGCAAGTGGTTACAATAATTAAAGGTCTAAAAAATAAAAAATCATCAGGTTTTGACGGTATTCCATCCAAAGTTGTAAAGCATGTGTGTGAAGAGATAAAACATCCCATTGAGTTTCTTATTAATCACGCAATAAGCAGTGGCATTTTTCCATCAGCGCTGAAGCTGTCAATGGTCACACCGGTGTTTAAGAAGGGAAGCAAATTAGACATCGAAAACTATCGAGCAGTAGCAGTTCCGAGCATATTTTCCAAGATATTTGAACGTATCTTGTATAACCAGCTTATGGGATTTTTGGCTAATTTTAATATTATAGGAAGCGAGCAGCATGGGTTTCTAGGAGACAAATCTACCGAAACAGCAGGCTTTCAAATCGTAGAATTTATTCATAAAGAACTAGACAAAAATCGCTTAGTTGTCAGCCTATTTTTCGATTTGTCAAGAGCCTTTGATACTCTGAATCTTAGCTTTATCCAGGAGAAACTTAACAGTATTGGAATAAGAGGAACTGCACTTACACTTATCATGTCCTTTCTCTCCGATAGACAGCTAATGGTACGAATGAATGGCCTTACATCTCCAAAATATGGAATAAACATCGGCACACCTCAGGGATCAGTTCTGGCACCGCTTATATTTATTTTGTTTATTAACGATTTATCATTGCCAGGAATCACAATCAAATATGCTGATGACACATCAGTTGTCATATCAGCAAACAATGAACCTGAACTTCATCAACGAGTTTACGACGTCTGTGAAGGTATGGATCGATGGTGCTTCTCAAATGGTCTGATTCTAAATAACAATAAAACAGTTACTGTGCATTTCTATAAAACAGAGCCCAAGGTGCAGATTGATCAGACTAAAGATGTGAAATTTCTGGGAACATACTTGGATGCAAGGGTGACATGGGAACATCAACTGGACTACATCTCTTCAAAACTAAGCCAAGCATACTTCGCTATACTTAAACTTAAGCAGACAGTACCAACATCAACGCTAATGATCACATATTATGCACTGGCTTACCCTCACTTAAGTTACAATATAATACTATGGGGACAAGCAGTTAATGTGAATCGAATACTGGTGGCACAAAAGCGAATTATTAGGCAAATTTTTGGTCTGAAGCCACTGGAAACCTGTAGAGATGTTTTTAAACAAAGCAAAATTCTTACTGTTCCATCAATATACATTTTTAAATGCTCCATATACGTGTATAAAAATATGGATCAATTCAGGCAGAATGGGAGAAATCATGACTACTTCACAAGAAATCGAAATGGATTGGCATATCCAAGCCATTCTTCAGCGATGTACGAAAGGTCACCATACTATGCATGTACAAGGATCTACAATAAACTACCCGAAGAAGTAAAAGATTCAAGTACGATTGGGGCATTTAGAGGTCGGTTAAAAAGGTTTTTAACGGAAGGAGTATTCTACAACCTAAAAGAATTCCTGGAGCGTAGAACGTAACTGCGTTGTTTTAACTTTGTTTTAATTTAGAATTTATAATTTACTGATGTCTTACTTTGTTTGTCACTTTAATGTTTTCAATGTTCTCAATATTGTTTGGTGTTTTTTAATTTTTTTTATATATTGTGGCATCGTCCTGTATACAAATTTATTACAATTTATTATATTAGTTTTAGTTAGATTAAGGACAGAAACTTATATCATGTATTTGATCAAAAAGACTCTAAGTACAGTTGGGATAGGAAATACATGTTAAATGTACAATTTTCAATTGCTAATATTTGGAAATTTAGCACCATAAAGACTATTTTTAAAAAAATCATTCGTATAAAGGACATTTTAAGGGTATGTTAATTCCAAAATTGAAAGATACTGTAAGAAAAGTGTTTTACCATGGAACATGCTTAACCTTCCAAATAATGTTATATTATATTCTTCTAAAATATAGGCAAAAATATATATCTGAGGCAACAATATAAAAGTAAATAAAAAGATGCATACACAATCTATGTTTTACCTTCTCTCCTACTCCAACCCCAACTCTCACGCTCTCCACCATATGCGCCACTTGCTCCACAGTCCGATGTGGTGGCCTAGGGATGCCCTTCTCTCCCATCACTCCCTCCATGAGACTCTGCTTAAACTTGGCCTCCATGTCAACATCGGCCGCCGTCGGTAACGTCACCGCAACTTGCTTCTGCTGGAGCTTATCGGGAGGCGAGGGCACGCTCGACGTTAAGTTAGACTTTGGAAACAATTTGCGATTGCTGTCTTTGATCTTAAAGCTATCCTTGATTTTATTCTACAAAAAAAAACGCAAAAATTTAAATTCAAGTCAAACATACTTACTTACATAATTCATTTACGACTTAAAAAAATAAAACTCACTAAAAAGTTAAAAATAATAAATTAAAAAAAAAAAATTAATCGGGTAATAACATATTACCCGCCTTATTTTTGAATTCAATCAATCAATCAATCAATTCGGTTTAATTTATTTAAAAAAGTGTTTATTTTTCGCTTTTTACTTTATTTTTTGCGTTCTTATTTATTATTATTACTAATAAATCTGTAAACATACACTACAAAACACTATCAGTACCTCTTTCAAAGACTACATTAAAAAGCACGGTCATGTAAAACTGTCACATTTGTATAAAAAGTCTCGCGCGTAAATAAGGTTGTGTTACAAATACAATACAAATACATTTACTTTTTATATAAATGCGACAGTTTTGCATGGCCGTCTGTATCCTGGTTTTCAGACGGTCATGCAAAACTGTAATATTGGGGTCATGGTTAGTTCTGGTTTTTTTAATTGCTTAATAAAACGAATTAAAAAAAAAAACGATTTAACTAACCAGAACTAACCATCACCCCCAATATCAATTAATCCAATTACACGTCTCTGTGCTTTTTACTGTAGTCTCCCTCTCAGTTCGGTGAAAAGAGTAAATTTTGTTAAAGGATGCAGTTTGTAAACCATATTATTATAATATTTGTTTGATGTTACACCAATAGGTGGCGCTAGTACAGCTTTGTGGAATGAACAACGTACAAAAGAAAGAGAAAACAATAGGTCTAGTACCTTTCCCTCTTGCGATCCTGGGCGTCGATTTTCGACTTGGGAAGTAGAAATTTTTGATGGAAAAGGCCCAGGGTTGGCAAAATAAAAAAGCCACCTAAAAAGCCACTGGCTTTTTGTGGGAAAAACCCACTATAATTTAAAAAAAAGCCACCACACAAAAATCCATACAAAAGTCCAGTAAACAAACTATTTTTAATGGAAATACATAATTTATTAAAAACTTAAAAATAAAACAGTACTTGTTCTAGAATACTGAAATAACATAGATAATGACAATACCCAATAATTTTACAAGTTTGGGAACTCTCTCTGGATGAAGCTGTTTTTAAGTCGTTCCAGACAAATCTATAAGTATTAAATATTGTCTACAAAAAAGCAAATGTTACAGGACAACTATTGAGATGTAAAAAAATCTGTCATTTTAATTAAATTATTATCTTTTTTATTAAATAATTAAATTTAGATTTGACAGTTTGCCACCACTTACTACATGCTGAAATACTGTTTGATACAGAAGTTTCAAACAATGATTTTGGAATACAGTTTAGTGTCTTTTACAGCAGGTAATTTTGTATGAAATCAGTAGATCATTCCAAAAGACATTTTTTTGTTTGCCGCCAATTTGCTAATTTGCCGATTTGATATTAAAATTTGAGGTGAGGACGGTCAAAAATTTAGAAAAACAAAAAATCCTTCAAAAACACAAAAAATCACCAAGAAACTCAAAAGCTAATACAAAAAGCCAAAAATTCAGCCACCACTACACAAAGAGCCGGTTTTTGCTAACCCTGAAAAGGCCACTTTGTTCTCTTTTTAAATTACCTACTTTTGATTGTAATAAAAAGACGCACACAAAATACCGTTTAAATCAGAAATTTCTACTACCCAAGTCAACAATCGGGGACCTGACTTAGTTTTTTAGGACCATCGCGCGGAAGTGCACTCTTTCAAAAATATTTTTTAAAATTGGTCAACAATTGACAGAGTAATCGCATAACATACACACAAAAGAATCACATACAGATTGATAACTTCTTTTTTTTTTAAGTTGGTTAAAAATACCTTATCTATAACTGTTTAAGAACTCCTACCTTATCTTTTCTAATCTTCTGTGGCAACACCCCCATGGTCCCCACATTCGTGGATCCTAGCACCGAGGGCACCCCCTCGTCTTCTATTCTTTTCTCTCCTTCAGACTGACTCATCCTCCTTCTTTTCTCGTCTCCCAGGAGGGCTCCGTTCGCATCGTGCTTCTTACTGTTCGATCGTACCAGTTCAGAGTCCGAGCCACGTCGTTCCTTCTGCTTCTCTTTGTAGTGATTGTGCAGGGAGTATTTCGAGATCGTGTTGTTGGTGGGAGATGCGGGATTATCAGAAAGAGTTGCTAAAAGCTCCTGAAAAAAAAATATATAAGGTGCTTCATTTGTGCGACGGGCTTCCAGCGCATAGCCAACAAAAAAAAAACAATTTCAAGGTGACCTAATTTTTGTTTCTAGCCAGTCTAATAATCAAAATCGTTTAAAAATGGGCATGTCCACAATTTATAAAAATCCTTTTATTTTAATTTTAAAATTTCCTTTATCATTTCCATGGTTTTAATCCTTATATCGATATAAAAAAATAAATAAATAAATAAAAGTTTTTAAAAAAGAAAAGTTTTTTAATTTTTAACACCCCGTAGTTCAAAAACTAAGACGTTTAGGACATATGTTTATATGAAGTTTTTTCTTATTTTTGTTGTAGAATCGCCCCGTAAAGTTTTTCGGTTGAGTTACTGGACACCCTGTATGTATGTAGGTAATTTGATTGAAATTGATAAAAACTTTGATGTCTATTGGTGCCTAAACGGTGAGGTTTATCGACTTTAATAAGGAGTACCTTATTTTTCAAATTTTTGATTGTCTATAAAATGGCGCCCCCAGCTTTGCGATATCTGTCAAAATAAAAAGTTATGATGTAAATAAATTTTAAGTTTTAAGTAAAGTGCCTTCTGGCGGTATTTAAAAAACTTTTGTCTTAAAATTCTAGAATCTGCAAAGCTCGATTTGTGTGCCAAATATCAACTGGATTGGTTAAAAAATAAATGCAATATGGCGAAAAAACCAAAATAAAAATTGAACTTTGACAGCTTGTAACTCGAATTTTTTTTTTATGAAGCTCTACCCTTATTTTGTCAAGTAGAATCACCCCCTTAAGTTTCGTGATCGATTTTTGAATCCCCCTGTATTATTAAATTATATGCATGCCTTTAGGGTACCAAACAAGAAATAATTTTATTATGCATTTTGTCCAGGTGACCAAACCAGAAAAAAAGGTTCAAAAAGAATAAAATTTTATTAGGTGCCCAAACAAGAAGTTCCCAAACAAAAAAACACCTTGTTTTTATTTGTATAAAACCACAATGATGATTTACAATGCAATCATTAAATAATTAACAAAAAAGTATTAAAATATTTAACCATGGATTATCATCAAAATACCATCACAAAACAACTTTTTTAATTAAAAATACTATTTTTAGAGGAAATTAAAATAATATAATATAAAAGTAAACTTGAAGAAAAAGAGGTAGCAGAAGATACCCAAACACCATAATGAATAAAAGTTTGTTCCCTATTTAAAGTGATAGTCTCACTAACTCTTACCTTATGCTCGTGGTTGCCCTTAAACTTCTTCACCTTCCTGTGCTCATTGACGCCGTCCCCTCCATCTCTACTTCCATCCTCATCGCTACCTTCCTTCTTCCCCTTACTCTGCAGCTTCCGTACTTTCTTGACGACCGGTGTTCCATCCGGGTTCAACTTGGTCTTGTTTTTGATCACTACAGAATTCCGCCCGCGCAACGATATGTGCAGAGGCGGAACTCTGAGTTCTTCGTTTGCAGAAGACGTTGTGGAGGTGATGATGGAGGTGGAAGCCTTCTTGGGCTGCTGCGTGTTAATGAAGCTAACGTCCACCTTGTACGCCGGATTAATGGGTTCAGATTTTTCGAGCTTAAGGCGAAGTTTGATTTTTTCTGTTGGCTGTAAAGAATTTAGGGTTGGTATTACCTTTAAAATATTTCTAGTTTGCAAGATGTAATTAATAGTTCCATTATGATAATAATCGCTTTAAAACCTCTTTAGGGGGAGCGGCTCTTCAACCCAATTTCAATTTTAACATGCACTACGTTTATATCGAATAGTTAAAGCTAGCTTGAGTTAAAGCGGCTTTTAAAAGTGGCTTGAAGAAAGCGAAATAAACGCGCATGAAAGTGACTTGAATCGTTCAAGTCAAGCCTGAAAATAAGTATGGTTGACTTCACTGAAGCCGATTAGAAACCCGATATAAACGATTTAAGCGGGCTTAATAACTGCCTAACGTCAAATGAGTGCTCCCTCGAACGTCATCAGTGTCAATTATATATGACTTTGACATTTTATACAAAATATGAGTGGAAAAACAGGTGGAAAAACTTTAAAACACGCTCACACCAACAACAGTACACAAAACGGGACAAATTAAAAAGTGAGGTTTGTTTTTCATTTAATGTCTACTGTAAAGTTGGATGCAAAACTGCCGCATGCGTACGTCGATGGCCTGGAATGTGCTTGTCCTCGATTTTCAATCGACTTGCAAGCCACCGGAAATAAACACGTAGACTTGGAAATCGCTTCAAAGGCGCTTTGGCTTCAAGCCAGCTTAAACTATTCAATATAAACGTAGTAATGTTACGGGTGTCGGACTGGGCGAACGCGTCACTTTTTTGTAGAACAAGTTTACAACAATGTTTTACATGCGATTTTTAAACATTGTGCCAAAAATGTTAAGGGTTACAGTCACGAAACCCGCCCAGTCCCATACCCGAATTATGTAAATAATTTTTAGCCTTATGGTTTCTTGGCTGTAACCCTTACCAGTGTTGGCACAATGATTAAAAATAACATGTAAAACCTTGTTTGAAAACTAGTCCGACAGAAAAAGTAACGCGTACACCCAGTCTGACATCCGAAACATGTTAAAAATGACAGGCTGGGTTAAAGCGCCGCTTCCATATCTGACGGTATAAATTTTCGTGGTAGACTCGTCAAAAGCGACTCTCCTAAATAGGTTTTAAAAGGGTGATTATCATAAAATCCATTTCGTTACTGGCCCAGGCACTATAATATTATTGAGGCCAAAAGAAAGTTCTAAGATAAAAACAAAACAAGACTTTACTAAAAATACGGCATTGGCAGCAATTAATTGCGCCTTAAAAAATGGTGAATTGCGGTGCCCATATCTCAGTGCTGGATCACAAAAAAAAAATTAAGTTCTTCCCAAGTAACGCTGAAAGGATTTTGAAATATTTTTTACTTTTTAAAAACATGTTTAGGTAAAAACGAGTTTTTAGAGAAAAAATCGGTCCATTTAATATTACAAATTTAATAAAGCTTTCCAGAGTTACCTCTTAAAGTATGTAAAAAAATAGTAGTAAAAATTTCAAAAGTATCGGTGCAGTAGGTTTGAAGTTATAACGAACACCGTCTTTGAAAAGGTGGGCTGGGGGTAATAGTTCTGAGCACACAAAACGTTGAAACAACTGTCATAGGTGAGGCATGGATACTTAAATCGCTGTATCTTCGTTAATTTCGCTCTGATTTATATCAAATTTGTTACTTAATATTCTTGAATATACCTTGAAATTCTTCCATTTAGAAAATTAAATTAAAAAAATAATAATAAAAAAAAGTTTAAATACCTTTAATAATGTATTCCTTGGAGAAAAATTAAAAACGCAGATTACATACAAACATTGCTAAATACAAAGTTGTACATAAGAAAGCTCAACTGACAATTACAAAAACCATTAACATCAAAGTAACACAATCACAGTAATGATCAATTACATTTATTAGCATGGAAATACTTTTTAAAATTTACATAAATAAAAAGAAAAAACGACAGTGATTAATGACTGACCATTTACAACTAATAATTATTTAAAACAGTATTTTTATTAGTTTTTCACAAAATGATAACTAAATCTTAATAGTCATTATTGAAATGAAAAAATTCTGGTATAAACTTTTTTTTAATTTGTACAACTACAACTGGTTAACTTAACTAGCTTGGAAATTTGAATTTTTATAGGATAAAAACTTGCACTATCTTTAGTAAACATGACTGTGTTTGTGAAGCTACGGTGTTTTTCTTACTATTATTTTTTGGTAATTGGACCAACTTTGGCAGTCTTTTTAGAGTGGCTTGCCTTTATAACATGCTTTTACAATATCAAAAATAATAATAATTTTGAAGTGAGTTTTTTTTTAAATATGTTAAATTTGCTGGCTTTAGCACTAAAGTAAAAATACAAGTTTTAAAAACATATAATTCAAGTTTTGTTGATGAAATCAAAAGTTGAATAAAGTAGTGTCCTTTGCCAAAAGTTGCAGTTTGATATCTCAGATTATGATAGAACCTCAAAATGTAATTTTCATAAATTTGAAAGAAAAAAGTTATAATGGCGGGCCTCTTTTGAGAAACACGCCGATCCGGAAAAACAACGACGCGACGAAAAACTAATACCAGGGGCACATTCAGAATCGACGCTCGGTAAAGACATGCGCAATAAGCAAGACCTTATCAAAACCGAACATAAGGAATAATATCCTTTGCCGACGTCACAAATGGGTAAAGTATACCCCAAGATTACCAAATCTGAATGCGCCCCAATTATTAGAAGGGATTAATTTGGAATCTAATTGTCTAGTTAAGTCAGAATGTCATAATTGTGTAGTTGCGTCGTTGTTCTACCAGAACGGCGATATGAGGGGCCTATTTTCAAAGTATACAATCTCCATTTACACTTTTTAATACAAGATAAATGTCCCAATAGTTGTATTTTTAGGGATTAATTTAAATAAGTCACTTTTAGGCCATGACTACCCTTTAACAGAGTGATGAAACTTAAAAAGAATGGATTAATTGTAATGTATAGGTTCTTTGTTTATTTTTTATTAGATAAAACATAAAAATCTAATTTTGGAGATTGTACACTTTGAAACTAGCCCCTCATATTATAAAGGCGTATAAGTATTTTTGGTATTAATGAGCTTGCCAACATCCAAAAACCTATAGAAAATGCAGTTTTACAACCAAGTTTTTTTATCTAAACCAAGGTGAATAAATGTACATAAATAGTATTTTTATTATGAGAAAAACAAGCAGAGACGTGAAAAAGTAGTTTCTTGAGCGAGGAAAGAGTATTGTCGCGAAAACGAAAAATGGAGAGGATGGCTTCTCTCCATTTTTGTATTGCTGGATCACTACTTATTATAAAAAGTAAACAAAACGCAATTCTACCTTGAGAGCCGGGGAATCTCGTCCTTCCCTTCTAGCTTTGGAGTTCTTAACCCTGGGATGTTTACCATCATTGCTGGACCTCGTTTCACTATCACTTTGGTCTGTAGCTGTATCAGGACGAATTGTAGAATTCGTGTCCTCGTCTGACAAACCGAGAGGCGACGGCAGTCCTGTAAAAACATCCTTGACTTCTTCAGTATCACTCTCCTCTCCTGACTGAGGCTCCAGCTCGCCCGTCAACGGATTTATAAGAAATTTTCTCCCGTCATTAAGTTCACTATTTGTACTATTTTCCTCATTGGCATCCGTTGCCGGGGCTGCCCCGCTGCTGCTTCCGTTACTGTTAGCATTGCCGTTCTCCTTTCTTAAACTCGGGCCTTCTGTGTGTGTGTCTAAGTTAGGGCCACCCAATAACTCTAATTCGGAGAGTTCTGGTAAGGCGTCTCCGTGACCCAGCGTGGGCAAGAGATCATCTAGATCGTCCGCCTTTAAATCGGTTAGAGATGGTGCCAGATCTAGTAGATTTGATGTGCTGCCCACCAAGGAGTCCCAACCTCGCGATATGGCAACGCTGTAAGGAGGCGGGGACGGTAGGGCTTTGTTGACAAGATTGGTTTGTGGAAGCTGAGTAGTCACCTGCAAGAGAAATCAAAGTTTCAATTATAATATAGCAAAATAGACTAATGACTAAATTATAAATGATGTAAAACTCTAAGATAAATAAATAAAATAAATAAATAAATAAATATTTTATTGACGGACCAGGCCATTTTAATAAATTCTGTAGGACAATCAAATTATAACAATATTATAAATACTATTAAAATTATACTACTAAATAACATTAAACACATTTATAAAACTTTAACAAAACTAAAATAAACCAAGGCAATCATTAATGATCTCAGCAAGACAGCAAGACAGGCCCCAATAAGATTCTACATCGATACATCACTATAGAATATTCTCCCTCCTCAATCGGGCTTTAACCTGAGTTATTGAATGTGAGAAGAAATCAATGTTATTGGCAAACTGGTTTGCATTTCTGCAAAACCTAGTTAGTGATGAGAACATTCCATAGTTCGTTCGATGAAACGGTACATGAAATAGGTTACCATGGCTACGATTCTGTAACTAACAAAGGGAAAGAGAAAAAGATTTATATGTCCACAGTGTCACTTTAAACCAATTGTAACTCGTCTTTCTGACTGTAGTGACAGATAAATCACTTTCTCTTTCCTTATTATTTTATAGAATCTGGGCTCATATCTCTAACCACTCTCTGTGGAACATTAAAATTAATCAAACTCAGCAAAGCAGGGCAGTCAATTTGACCATTGACAATCTTAAAAAGAGTGCAGATATCCAAGAATACTCTCCTCGATTGAAGATCTGGGAGTTGTAAAGATTTCATTAGGTCACACTGTAGTTCACCTCATCTATGGGGATCCCCAATTTAAATGCAACAAATCTTAAAAATTTTCTCTGCACTCTTTCCAAGGAGTCTATATGTATTCCGTAGTACGGAGACCACACCTGACAGGCATATTCCAATAAAGATCTTATATATGAGCAATACAATGTCTTAAAGCAGTTTACATCATTAAAACCCGTCAAAGTTCTCTTTACAAAACCAAGCATCTTGATTGCACGATTACAAATGTATTCGAGGTGAAAATTGAAACTCAGTGCACTGTCAAAGTATACACCAAGGTCCTTGATGTTGTTCACTGTTTCAAGAGTGTGACCACCAACATTATACTGAAATGTTATGATATTTTTCTTTTTATAATAGATATTGTGATTAATTTGGTAGGGAATTAATTGTGCAAGAGAACTTTTGTAAATGTATACAGGGTGTCCAAGAATATGTGGGCAATCTCTCAGTTTCATATAGAACACATGGAAATAATGTGACAAGTTATTATAATTTTTGTCCTAAAGCCTCTCTTTACAAAGATATGTGCCCTTAAAGGACGCCTCTGGAAATCGGTTTTTGCTAAATAACTCTTATAGTACTTGGTATAATATTTTTTTTTTTTTAACATGAATAATACAAGTAAGGACTTGGTATCCTTGTAAAACATTTGCCTTCATCAGTTTGCCAGGGGCGGACTAACCCTTACAATAGTGTTAATTTTTTTTACACCCCGTATAATAAAGAAATCAAATAATTATTTTTGGGTAGCTTTAATCCTTAGCCAATAATGGGTACTCCTGTTAGGTGTCGATAAATTAAAGCGCTTTCGACAAAAACAAGTTTTTGTTTAGTAGGTAATCATAGATAACCTACATTTAGATCCGCAGTGGCAAGAAGCATTTTTCGGATTTTTACGACCGCGCGCAGTGGGTGGACGAAAATGCGCACTTAAAAGCCGTGGCAAAATACAAACACCGGCACCCCGTACCATTCGTCTGCGGTCTGACCGTAACGCTCATTAGCTACCGTACTTCGAACAGAAAACCAGGACGCGATCAACACATTCTTCCTATAATGCGGATAGTTTGTTTGGGGCCGGGTGCGTTTACCCTCAACTGGCTTGCGCACAAACCGGTTTTTTCGCCCATGAAATGTAACTTTTGTTTCGCGCAGGTTATAACATTAACAATCCATTGAGATCAGTGTAGGTAATCTGTTGAAAATAGCCTTAAAAAACTTATTTTTTTTTTCACAGATCTAAAAAAATATTGCAGCATTGTCAAGGGTCCCATAATCTCTGATAATTAAAGCTAGGGAATGAATAAAATGAGACTGGAGCCCATGTCAAACAACAAAATTATTAAATACAACCTTATTTAATCAAAATGTTGTTTTTCTTGAAAACGCTTCACTTTATCGATATCAGACAGGAGTAACTTTTTTTTATAAGGGTTTAAGCTATTTAAAATTGATATTTTTATTCCTTTATTATACAGGGTGTAAAAATAATTTATACTTTTGTTTAAGGGTTAGGATAGAAAGGGAAGTGTTTTACAAGGATAACATTTTAAGGTGTCCTAACTGGTATTTATCATACCAAAAAAATTATTTCATTATACCATGTGATAAAAAGTTATTTGAGAAAAACAATTTTTAGTGGTGTTTTTAAAGGGCACATCTTGTAAAGAGGTACTTTAATAAAATATTTTATATGAACTTGTCACAATATTTTTATGTGTTCTATATGAATCCGAGAGATTGCCAACATATTCTTGGACACCCTGTATAATAATAAAATTGAAATTTCATTTGTCACATATGTCATACATTGTAAATTATATATTTTGCATTAAATTAGAAGCTTGCTTCCTACTAATGAGAAAATTAAATGTTGAAAAAATATTTAAATCCATACCTGAGTGGTTAAAGCATCAGCAGAATTTATTCCCAATCCCGCGTTGCTATGTAGCTGTTGCTGCTGCCCAAGCCCTCCCACATTGACCCCCAGACCACTCAAACCAAGTTGATTCTGCTGCTGCTGTTGTTGCAGAATCCTTCCACCCATACCGCTCGGCATTCCTCTTGCGTTGGTTGGTGCTCCAATGCTACGAGGATGCACCATATGACTGTTTCCAGGCAATGTAACATTACTTCCAGGTACCATAGAATTCTGATTGCCAGGATTTATGCTGTTTTGATTGCCTGGCAACATTTTAACTTGGTTCTGATGTAAAACGCTGTTCTGATGGGGTATAGCGTTGTTCTGAGCGAACATCGGCGCAGATTTTTGCGAAATGCTCGTGATTTGCTGTTGTTGTTGCTGCTGCCTTAATATCGTCTGGGCGTTCTGAGTTTGCGCTAAAGGCATGTTCGGTCGAGGGGCTTGGTGTAAGGGAATGGTATTTTGTACGGATGTGCCCATGGTTTGGTTGGGAGCTGGTACAGGTTTGTTGACCTACAGAAAAAAAAACTCAAACATTATAATATCCTTTTCTCTGGAATTCAGACAAACTGTTTAAAGTAACCTAATAAAATTAAGATGCAAGATTTGTCCAGGGTTTGTATTTTTAATTTGACACCTAATTACAAACAGTCACAAAAAGATCAAAGAAAACTTCTTGTATAAAAGTTACATAGTTTTTCATTGATTATTTTTTAAGCATAACAAAAGAAACAAATAAACATCACAAAGTTAAGAAAAATGAAGTGATTCACTTTTTTAAATGGGACAACCTATATATTATGGACCCATTAAGAAAGTAGTTTAAACAACTTTAAAAAATAACAAATTTTATACATCTACCTTTAATAGTTTTGGAAATATGGCTACTTAAATCTGAAAAATAGCAGACATAATTTTCAATATATCTACAGGTTTAAGCTGTCAGCAGGAAGCTTAGTACCGTAGGTATAGTGGAAATTATATTAAGTATTTTTAGATGTAAATGGTCATATTTCCGAAACTTTTAAGATAGATATATTAAATATGGTATTTTTAAAAGCTCTTTATAAGAACTTTTCAATGGTGACATATTAAACAGGATGTTCCACTTTAAAAATGTTTACCTCCTCATTTTTTATGTTCATTCATTTCTTTTGTAATGCTCAAAAGATAATTGATAAAAAACTATAAAACTTTTATACAAGAAGTGTTCTTCTATCCTTTTGGTTATCCTTGTAAGGGGGTGTTAAAATATACATGAAAACCCTGTAAATGCCCCTTCCCACCAAATATGTCTTAATGTACAGTTTAAGTATTTTTTCAAAGTTTTTTTTAAATTCAATATGGCAATAAAAACATTACTTACCGCAATAATACTCCCTTGCGGCGTCCGCTGATAGTGCTGCACACTCGGCTGGTTCCCGACCTGCGCGAATCCCGTCTTGGGCATCCCAAAATGCCCTGCTGGCCCAAGGCGCCGCCCTGATTCGACGTCATACTATTCGCAGCGCTGGCCAACGAGTTGGCTATACTGTTGATAGCCAACTGAGTGCTCGTCACCAGTGAACCGCTTGCCAACTGATTCGGGGCGTGACTTGGCGGCATCAGTGAATTATTCGTGGCCATGAGTGGGCTACTGTTTGAGGCTACAGAGGTTGATAAGGCGCTTGACGGTGACACTGACGAACTACTACTAACGTTACTATTACTAATATTATTGTTACTCGAATTCACTAGCACATTAGCCTGAGAAGTGAGGTGATTGGGAGCGCCGGAGGGCAAAGGGGACGCGGCGGCAGTCTTGATCGTCTGGGGCTGCGGAGAAGAAGGTACGTTAGGGCTAGGTGAAGGTGGAGGAAGTAAACCTGAAATAAAAAAATATATATTTATTAAAACCAATAATAAGTAGATATACAAAAAATAAGAGGGATTGATTATTTTTTTTTTTTTTAAATCAAGAATAAATTATTTTATATATGTAACTAACATTTAATCTTACCTGTCACTTTAGCAGGCGATGGTGGTGGGGGCGGCCTCATCTGTCTGGCTACAGATGGCATCGCGGGTGGGGGCAAATCGGTTACCATGGGAGTGGTATTCGAATTCGCCACTGAGGTTGTACCAACTTGGTGGTCATTCTGCAGCAAGTTGACCAACAGTGGACTTGAAATGGTAACTGCTGGCTGATTTGGTGACTAGAAGTAAAAATATTTGATATCAGTTTTATCTTTGTACATATTTTAAGATGTTAGAATGTAGGCATTTATTTCCAAATATTTGTGATAGTTTTTTTATGTATTACCTGGTTTGATGTAGCACTACTAGAAGGCTGCCGAACACCTGGGTAGGGGGAGGTAAAAACGGTGGAGGGGGCTCCATATTCGTGCTTCTGGGGGCACTAGGTGGTCCACTGCTGCTATTGTTGCTTTGGCTAGAAAATTAAAAGAACTTTGCATAAGTATATAAAGGCCATATTTTTTGTTTTTATTATAGTAGACTAAAGGTCTAAAAATGCAAGGCAGTCACCACTTCTGTCTCACTTTCAATTATTCTCCTTTTTGTTGCTCGCACATCATTTAAACGACGCGTTTAGACAGCGATTGTTGATTGCCGTCCTTACTTGTACGCTTATGGCTTTTTTACTATTGAATTGATCTTGACAGCCTCTTAAATCTAAACAATGAAATTCAAGTGGATTGTAAGTAAAAAAAGTGCATACCTATGTATTGCCTGGTTCATGCTGGCAAAGGGAAACGGCCCCGCGTATGGAGGCTTGTTGAGGGGGTTGGGAGCAAGCGTGCTCTGGGTGGACGCCATGTTCGCGCCCACCCGAGGCACGACCGAATCGGGCGGACACACCACGTTGGGCGATTTGAATTGCACTTGGGAACTGGCGGTGGAGCTGCCCGACGCTCCGCTCGCAGTTGGTAGCAGCGCCCCCAAGCCCAGGGGCAGGCTGCTTGAACTGGTACTTGGACCATCTGAAAAAAAAGATTATACATAGTTTTTAACACTAAAATCTGCGTATTATACAGTAATTATTGTATAAAATCATTCCTAAAAAAGTGTATCTGACATAAGTGTTTAAAACTAAGCACAAAAATTTAAAAATTGATCGATTTTGGCACTGAATTTTTAGAGATAAATGTATTACCTTGTGTGGTCCTCAAAACGACTTCCTGTGGCTCTCCGTTAGCGCCTTGCAGCCTCAAAGAGATGGCTCCCTCGCCATCCAGCTGCACACTGAGTATGCCGAGCGCGCGCAGCTGCGATGAACCTTGCTGTGCGAGCTGCCGTAAGCGCAGCGCCGCCTCGCGCGGCACCGACAGCGTCACGCGCACCGAGTTCCACGGCTCCAGCTTGCGGACTTTCACCGGGACGCCCAGCAGACCATTCAACCTATGGAAATAATCTTTTAAATATTGTTTAAAACGTAGATTAACGGCCGGTAAACTAGAAAGGGTGTTTTAAAATCCATTTTAAATATTTTAAGGACGTATTTTTGATGTCAAAATAACACTGCTTTTTCTATGAACACATGTCCTAAAATACACCCTCTCCAAGCTACAGCCATCGTAGTAGATTTTTTTATAGAGGGTGCATTTTAAAACGCTTTTTTAGAGAAAAAAGTGTTATTTTGACCTATAAAATATGCTCTTAGAATATTGGTAGTAAATTTTGAAAGACCTTGTACAAGGTGGTACCGCCAATCTGATGTATATTTGTGACTATAACCATGTATCCAGGATGGGATTACTAAAACCACAAGGAAATGTAGACTACGTTAATAAATTGTAATTTAACTATATTAACCCTAATCCAAAAGTTAAGAGTAAGCAAGATATAGTGTTGAAGGAAAAAGTTCATTTTTAATTTAGTGTTTATTTTTTATTTATTAATTTATTACGGGCCATGCCCAATCATTTACAATCAGGGTTGGCAAAAAACCGGCTCTTTGTGTAGTGGTGGCTAGATTTTTGGCTTTTTGTATTAGCTTTTTGTTTTTTGGTGGTATTGAAGGATTATTGTGTTTTTCTGAATTTTTGACCGTCTTCACCTCAAATTTTAATATCAAATCGGCCAATTAACAAATTGGCGGCAGACAAAAAAATGTCTTCTGGAATGATTTACTGATTTCATACAAAATTACCTGCTGTTACAAATAAAAGACACTGAACTGTATTCTAAAATCATTGTTTGAAACTTCTGTATTAAACAGTATTCCAGCATATAGTAAGTGGTGGCAAACTGTCAAATCTAAATGTAATTATTAATAAAAAATAATATTTTTAATAAAATGACAGATTTTTGTTACATCTCTATAGTTGTCCTGCAACATTTGCTTTTTTGTAGAAAATATTTAATACTTATAGATTTGTCTGGAATGACTTAAAAAACAGGCTTCATCCAGAGAGAGTTCCCAAACTTGTAAAGTTATTGGGTATTATCATTATCTCTGTGATCTCAGTATTCTAGAATAAGTTCTTTTTTATTTTTATGTTTTTAATAAATTATGTATTTCTGTTAAAAATAGTTTGTTTACTGGACTTTTGTATGGATTTTTGTGTGGTGGCTTTTTGTTTAAAATTATAGTGGTTTTTCCCACAAAAGGCCAGTGGCTTTTTAGGTGCCTTTTTTGTTTTGCCAACCCTGTATACAATAATAATAAATAATAAAAAGTTAACTAACAAATTAAGTTAACTATTCTACACACAACAATAATCGATCCCAAACACAAAATCACATTAGTTTTAATATCATTTTTAAGGCCTCCTTAGGTATATCGAATAAATCATCCTCAAAGTCATTGGCGTGACCCATAATTCGGTTGACTGCCGCGTTTTTGCACACTTTTTAAAATATCATTAAAAAAGAAGTCTAACGCAAAACATATCAAAGAGTTACTTATTTTCAAATAATGCTAGTTTATTGTTCTATAGATCTCAATGGCAAACACCGGGACGCCCAGCAGACCATTCAACCTATGGAAATAATCTTTTAAATATTGTTTAAATTGTAGATTAACGGCCGGTAAACTAGAAAGGGTGTTTTAAATATTTTAAGGACGTATTTTGCTGTCAAAATAACACTGCTTTGCAGCTACAGCCATCGTCGTAGATTTTTTTATAGAGGGTGCAGGACAAAAAAATTGCTGATAAATTACATTGGCCCTAAAAATGTCGTACAATTAATGTTTTCATTTTTATAACATGTTTCTGAATTGTATATTTAAGCATCTAGCATTTGATCTAACTTTAACAACAGTGTTATGTCATGCAAATGATTTATATACAGGGTGTCCGCTAGTTAATGCTGCACAGAAAAACCACAAATTCTTATGCCAAAATATGAAGATTTAATTATCATGAGCCAGTTGTAGTTATGGCTAATAAGCTGGTTTAAAAGGCATTTTTGGTTGAACTAAACCACCTAAATGCAAATATCTTAAAAACGGTTGCTCAGAGTCATTCTTAGAAGGTATACCTTTGTTGTGGAGAAAGCATAGAGGAATTTACTGGTTTACTTAGATGAGACATATACAGTATGTCTACGTAAGTTGGCGTCTTATGAGATTTTTTTATTATTTCGATTACAAAAAAAAGTTATTCTTTATAAAAAGTTCTGCATGGCCCAAAACCAAAATACAAACATCAGATATCAAATTGTCTCAGTCATCTACGAGGTTTGGTCAAAAATGTAATTTTTGGTTAAGAGTAAAGTGCCTGTATTTTTGCTAATGTAAAAATTGTTTTTTAAAAAATTGTTTAGAATTAAAAAGTTACTTCTACATAATATGCATTTTGCTTAATTAGAAAAAAATATTATTTTTTTTTTTTTTTAATCGAGAATATTTAAGTTTGTACATTCTCCTTATTTTGATAACATTATACATTTAAAAACTTTATTTAAAATTATCCTATGAAATTTATTCTCATCAAACGTATTAAACAAATGTAGAAATCTAAATTAAAATTAATAATAAAAAAGTTTTCCATATGACGCCAACTTACAACACACTAAAAAGTTGAGACATTTTAGATAACTTTAAATAGTGTATCCAGCCCTGGCTAGTTTACACATAAAAATTAAAATCAGATCTGAATATCTTATGTCAAAAAACCCATAGATATTGAGTTTTATTAAAATATTTAAAACATATCAAGAATTATCAAAATTAATTCAAAATATTTTTTCACTTTGACACCCTGTATCTTTCTTATTACCAACATTTGAATAAAGGTATGTTTGGTTAAATCTTAATATTTTGACACAAGAAATGTGTGGTTTTTCTGGGTACCATTAATAAGCGGACACCCTGTATATTGCAGGGTTAGCTTTAGCAAAATTTGCATACCATACAACTTTCCCTTAGGAAACATGTTTAAGGGGAGAGAGCATAAATATTATTTGGAATGTGTCCTAGTTAAGCATATAAAAAATTACACATTAATTTAAAATTTTAAAAATTTAGCGCACATAAGAATAAATATATAGGATGAAATTTTATAAGTAAAATACAGAAAATCCAATCAACAAACCTATCAACTACTTTTTGAAACTGGCGGGAAACTCGGGATGTCCAAGTGTCCCCTCGCAAGTGATGACTGTGGAGACCTCTTCTCCCGTCTGACCGCCGTCAGGGGCCATCTACAGATGAAGGCGGCGCGTCTTGTCGCGCCGGAAATCCCGTGTGCCCCGAGCGGGAGCGCTCACACAAGGAGTAGTAGGTAGAGCCATCCAGGGGTCTGGTTTATTTTACCTAGACAAAAATTAAGTAATTTATTTATTTACAGGCACTGTAGAGGGTTTTTATTTATATTTGAACACCCATTTACAAAGTTAACTAAAAAAGATAGAAAAAACTTCTTTTTAAAAGTTTTTATAATTTTTTATCCATGATCTTTTGAGCATGACAAAAGATGACAAAGTTTACCACTTAATTTTTCTTAGCTTTTTGATGTTAAGTTTTCTTTTGTAATGGTCAAAAAATAAAAACTATGAAACTTTCATATAAGTAAGAAGTTTCTTTTTCATCCCTTTTGGTAATCATTGTAAGTGAGTGTAAAGATATAAATGAAAACCCTGTACAATCTTTACACAGATAACAACTAATACTACCATTATAACATAACAATACACTATTACCCGAGGGTTAAACCACTGAGGAATTGTGGTGTACAAGCAGATGGAATTATGCCGAAATATATGGAATTGGGGAAAGTAAACCGGAATTGTGATGGAATTGTTGTGGAATTGTGGTGTACACATTTTCGTCAGTGGTTTACCCTCGCTATTCCCATCTCTTATAAAGATACAGGCGATTCTCAAAGTCGTTTCATTAATCTTGACAGCAGAACTTATAAAAAAAGGGTAATTTATCAAAAAATATTTATACAGGGTATTTCTAGACAAATGAGAAAAATTTAAGATAATTCCTCGTTTTAAATAAAGGGTAACATTATAGTTTGCTTTATAAACATGTAGTAAGAAGTCTACCATTAGGGAGATATCGCGGTACCAAAATGGCGAAAAAATAAAATATGCCAAACAGGGTTTTTTTCAAATCTATTTATCTGTTGCCACTTAATTAGGTATTCGTTATATACCTTTATTTGACATTACCTGGTGGTTTAAATACAAAACCCCTTTGTTTTTAGTGAAGAAAAATAAGACATAGTTTATTTTTTGCAATACCTCCTTAATCGTTGACTTTTGACCCCATTTTTATAAAGCAAACTACCTTTCATTTTGAATAAGGAATCACCTCCTAAAATTTTTCGCATTTATTGAGAAACACCCTGTATAAAGGTTGCAAAATAAAGCAGATATTTAACAGTCACACTTGGGGCATATTTTTGTATCCAGGAAATAAAGGGCAGGAGGTTCAGCAACTGACCCGAGTTTTTTGTTACGTAGATGTGGGGTATTAATATTTAACCTTATAATTTTGGAAAAATAAAACGTTTTTCCTAAAAGCAAATTAATCAGTGCCAAATGCTTTTGGGCAAGCCTCTTCATTTCTGAGGGAACGTTTTTTAGATAGTGAACTGCAAGCTTTTTAGTAATTCTATAATAACTTAATGACCGCTGTTATTTGTAAACACTTCATAAGTGAGCGATACTTGCAATACAACTTATCCTAAAAATGTTGTTCAAGCCAGCACTATTTGCAACCAAGTTTTAATTTTAGCATGAATTCACTTCTAAAGGATCATGAATAAACGTCATAAAATGGTATTTACAAATTTTGAAAAACTAAAAACAACGGTGAGGTCAGTCACTGAACCCCCTTGCCCAGCATGCGACTATTAAAATAATAAAAAAATTTAAAACTTTACCAAAAACCTATTATTTTCATTCACTGTGAGTATAAAAATATGCAAGTATTGATTGATGGCTGATTGAGTGATTTTCACTTTCAGCAATGGTACATTATTTGTTCAATAGTACTAGTAGTTCCGGTTAAAATACAAGAAATAATAATGATAGGTAGCTCAATAAGTTTCTTGAGTTACTTCAATGATTTTTAAAATTGATTTTTTTTAGTTTTTTTTAATACTAAAATTTTTGAGCAGTAAAAAATGGTCTTGCCAAATAATCACAAATAAAAACAGTTTTACGTTAGCTTGTTTACACTTTATAAATCCATTTAAGAAATATATGCCCACCTTTAGGGTACCAAACAAAGAATTAATTATGCATTTTTGTCAAGGTGACCAAACCAGAAAAAAGGGTCAAAAAGGTCAAATTTTATTAGGTGCCCAAATAAAGGCTCCCAAACCCCAGCATAGGCCAACTTGAGTAATATCTTTCAAAAATAAAATCATACCTATCGGGCAGACCATAATGAGTTAGGTAGAAAACTATGCAATGTTACCTTAAGGGTACTACAAAGCTTTTACTTAGGACTAGTTCTATTCAGTTTATTTAGAAATTATGCTTATTTTCATTCATAAATAAACTAAAAATAAATTTATCTAAATATCTATTGATAGAATGGAAAATTTGAGAGTGGAATAAAAGTCCAAAGTCCAAAATTGATAACTCTTTCAAGAACTTTATCCTAACATTCTGAAATTCAACTTTATACTGTTTATGTGTTGTTGTAAACATATGTCTTTACCCTTTAATACATTTAAACTACCAGAACAACATTTATTTAGGCCATTATAATTTTTTGCAATAATACACAATTATTGGGGTGTGGTGTGCTTTGATTATTTCATACCAATTTAAGTCATAAAGAATGGAAAAATTTATAGCTATCTGTCCATTTGATTTTAATATGTAAATTTTAGTACCTGATCTGTTTAAGGGTTAGCAATGAGAATTGTTTTAGTGTTTTTAATGTATATTAAAAATGTATGCTGTAATTTATATTTTTTGACGCCAGTTCATTCAATGGAGCTGCATTTTTGTAAAAACTTGTAGTTTTTATTTTTGAATATAGAGATTTTTGACTTTGACTTTGACCAAAGCAAACAAAGCTTTTCACAAATATCTTGGCAAAAACTGAATACCAAAGTCATTGATTTTTGATTACACACACAAATGCAAATGGCTGGATTTAAGTTAATTACACATCTCTATAATGCCTTCCAATGGAAAAACACCTTATCTGTATATTATAAGCCTATTCACATAGTGGTTTTCCGTTGGACCACAGTATAGAATAAGGGCAAGTATCAGACCCAGAAATGTGATATATAATTTTTGCCTTCACAACATAAATTTATACTCTAAATTCGTCCATCAGGTCACAATTATTTCCTAACCTCAAAAAATTTGACAATTTTGATCTTTTTTTTGCAATTTACTGTAGATTTGTGAGTGCTGGACCAAAAGTAGCCACAGATTCATGTTCAGGATGTAATATGATATTTCGCTTCGAGTTTTGCTCCATCACCCTCTCGACTGCCCTTTAGTCTTCAAAACAACACTGTGAAAATCACTTAAAACTGCATATTTTTTCCAGCTGTTTGAGGTTCGAAAAAAATTATGAAGTTGATGCCCAATATCTGACAATAGTTTTATGTTTAAGAGGAAAAATTACCATTAAAAACAATACAATTTTAATAGTGTAAAGTGATTTTAATTATTAATAAATTCAAGATAAAATTACCCAAATAGCTTTACGGCAATATTAGACATCTTAAGATGTTTTTTTATAAATTAAAACATTGTTTAACAAATTCACCCAAGCTTTACACATAAATTAAATGGAAATTTTGGGAAAATGCCTTAAATTTTAATTTCCCTCTAAAATTCTTAAGTTTACTTATGCAATTATTGACAAAAAACTATTTTAAAGTTTTATTTAGAAGTAGGTAGTTAAATAAGTAACTATGGGTGGAGTCAGGTAAGTTTTCAGCCCAAGGCATCATTTTAATACAAAGTTAAGATAAATTAAAGGTCATGGACCCTATCAAAACTATAACCAATTTTAATGGAAAAAAATGGGACACTAAGCGAAAATGTTCCAAAATTTAATTATTTCAAGATCACAAACGGCATTTAAGGAACTAATTGATGTGTTAACATTGTTACTAGACGAAACAAAGCCGAATTAATAAGGGAAACTAATTAGAGGGTCTTCAAGGTCTCCCTGTGGATTGTCCTACTGTCAAACCAAACTAAAATTTCTTTAAAAATTAATGAAAAACCAGTTTTAAGGTTTTTTAAAGTTAATTCGGGCAGTATTTTTACTATTTGAAGCATTTTGTAGGTTTAAAACAACAAAAACGAGAAATTTTGGCACTTCCGCCACTCACGGCAATGGGTACTCAGTCCACTTAATTTTTTTTTCAAATCGGATTTTAATCACTTGGTGAGGATCCCAAAATATCCATTTATACGCTTAAAGGTGAAATCGGGTCGAATTTCGGCGTTATTTGCGTCAAAAACTCCAAAATTTCGTCCGAAAATTGTGAAATAAAAAGCTGGATCTGATCGCAGCCATTTTGTAAACCTGACGGGGAGTGTTATTCCATGTGTTCAAATTCAAAAATAAACCATTTACAACGTTCAAAACAGGGAAAACTCTCACTTTACCGACGATTTTTCTTCTATTTTACACTCTCACTAGTTTTCCACGTCCGCCCATTCACACATAAGCTAAATTTTCGCAGCTAAATCAATTTGCTTACGGCTAAGAAACATTATATACCCCATTTTTAGTGACATACTTTTGACACTGTAACTGCTTTTCCACTAAGAAAATCCTTCGGGGCACTTAACCAACTAAACTTAACACCCACTAATTACTAGATTTTTGAGTAAAAAGTCCGTAAAAACACACATAATATTGTTAAAAATAATTTAACGCTCTTAACAATAACAACTCGACGCCATAGGACATGCGCGGACCTGCATGCGCAACGGTGACGGCCATTACGAAAATTTTTGACACTTGTGACAGTGAAAGGTACCAACTTGGGGAAAGATAAAAAGTTACTATAAAAACAGCTGACGCTGACAGCATGGCGGGAGGAATTTACGAAAAAATACAATACAATAACCAATACACGCGATTTTTTGGGATATGCACTTTGTAAAATTTACATATCCAAATTTATGCTGTTCCCAACTGAATTAATTAATATAAAACATGTAAATTAAATGCCCATGTGTTTTGCTCCTCATAAATACACATGGAAAGGTCCATTTAAGCGTAAAGTTAACACGCGCGTATGTAGCGCGCGCAATTTAACGAATATGCTGAGTCAAATTTAAAAAAAAATGTTTGCATTCAAAACGATGAAAAATTAACTTGTACGCAATACTTATTTAATTTTGTTTTGTTTTAAATACTTTTTGGGCTTTTTTGTCAAAAAATTTTGTTTAACAAATAATACACCAAATATAGGTATATAAGGATCTAAAGCCTATATATCGGAACTGTCAAAGTTATTATTAGGCCTTACATAGGTATACAGGGTGTCTCTAAGAGGTGCGGAAAAAAGGTACCAATCACAGTTATGCCAAAAAATGCGTTTAGGATGATGGCATCCATCATTAATAAAAGTTATTGGCAAAAAAATCCGTTTAGGATAATGGCATTTATCATTAAATAAGTATTGCAAGTTTTATAAGTTGAATGTCCCAAAAGTTAAATAACATATTTAGAATTTTGTAATGAAAAAAATGAGAAAAAAAGGCAGCAAAACTTTATCAATAAAAAATTACATAATATAAATTTTTATACCGTAACAATAAACCAAAAAAAAAAATAAAAATAAAATAAAAAGTATGTAAAAATTAAAAAAGATAGTAAACCAAAAGAAATCACTTTAAAATAGTAAGTATTTAAGGGACACTTACACTCAATTTTCTGATCCAAAACATAGGAAGAAATATTTTAAAGGAGTTAAATGTCAAAAAAAAACTATTAAGTATATAACATTTTTTTAAAACTTTTAATATGGCAACTCCCTGATATCATATAATTTTTAGGTAACTACAAATTTAAATGGTTTTTAACAGAAATGTTTACAGCTCCTAACAGTCTACTTGAATAACTCGCCTTCTTGACTAGCCATCACCAATTAATTACACAACACACACTAATTAGGTAATGAATACACTTAATTATGTCTACTAAAAACTCTTTGCTTTAAAAAAGAAACTAAAAAGCTAGAAAACCACGTAGAAACCAATTGCACAAAACGGCCAAACAAAAGCAAGGTTGCCTCATCTGTCAAATCTTGTATTTCGGCTAAGCGGGAAATTTGAATTTATCACCTTTGGTCGAAATCGTCGAAATTAACCTAGCTAATTTTACCATCATTTTATTTTTATTCTCTTCAAAAATACATAATAAACATTTTTGTTTGACTTAATTTTTATTTGCATAATTTGTATCAATAAAATGTTAGGAAAAGGCCATTTCCTTTAAATTATGTAAAAAACATAAAATAATGTTGTTTAGCCGCCATTATAAATAAAACAGATTAAAAAAATTGCTCGAATGTTAGTTAAATACCAATGTTAATAATATGGTTTGAAAAGTATAAATATGCGTTGAAGGTTTGCCTTTCAAAAATCCAATATTTATTTGCCTGCAACAAAAAGGCATGCTTTATTTAATCAGGATTGGTATGCCGCCATTTTTGTATGCTTGCCGGCAACTCGCCTGCATGTAAAATTTATTGGCAATTGAGTGTTTATTTAGGGTTAACTTTTTAATGCGTATTAGATGTTGGCATAATATTGCCACCAATTGCCAATGCTTTACCATCAATGCCAATATGAAAAATGTATATTGCCGGCAAATAGTGTTTGCTGGGATATATCCGAAAACGCTTCCTCTGTGAGATACAGGGTGTTAAAATTTTTAGAAAAAAAACATATTTTTCATTTTTTAACCGCGCGCTCTAGATATTTAATTGGTATTTGGTACATTGCTTAACAGCAGCAAAGACATTTCTTTCTATAAGAAATATTAGAAAAAAAATTACCGGTTTGACGTCCGTACCATATTTTTATGGACTATTTTTCAAGGAAATAGGGCCACGCTAAAAACATTATTTTTAAAATCCCCATTGAATTTGGAACTATTTTGATCTCTGACTTTTCCGAACAATGCATAGGTGTCAAAACAAAAAAATAAATGAATTAAAACCACTTTGATACATGACGAATTTGCGAAAATAATGCCAAAATGTTAAACAGTTAAAACTTCCAATTATTTTTGGGGAGTTCTTATTAATAAATTTGTCATGCATCAAAGTGGTTTTTATATTTTTCTTTGAAAACTACGACATCGTTCGGGAAAAGTCTAGAGAGAGATTAAAGAAAGAGAATAAATTTGTTCCAAATTCAATGGGGATATTAAAAATAATTTATATTTTAGAAAAAGCAGTGGCGCACCATTTTTTCTCTCCATAAAATATGGTGCGGAAGTCACTGGTATTTTTCAATATTAAATTAAAAATTTATTTAATATTATAAGATGTATTTTGCTGCTGTTAAGAAAAGTACCAAAGACCGATTAAAAATCTAAAGCGGTTTAAAAATTATGATTAAAAAAATGTTTTTTGTAAAATGTTTACACCCTGTATCTCTTAAAGGAAGGGTTTGCGGACATATGTTTATATAGAAAACTAGAGCTTATTTTCGACGTGGAATATGCCATTAAAATTTGATCCATGAATTTCGGAACAGCCTGTATATACTGTAGCAATTCAAGTTGTTATACTAAAGAAATTAAAGATTTATAGATTTGGAGCTGTTACATATTTAGATCGTGCCTCTATACACCAAATTATAAAATAAGAGTTGTTTCTACACTAAAATTGGTAAAAGGAAGGAATTATGACCATCATAACTGTTATAACTCCAATATGATTTTTGGACTCTTTAAACTATTGAATTAAGGTATCATTATATCACTTAGTTCTGGTTCACCAACAGTATTATTACGTTTTATAAAAAAAAGTCATAAGAGTATGTTGTAGTGATTTTATTATGGTTAAAAAAATCTCATTATTAACATTTTAATATTCGGAACATAGAGATTGCTAATTAACTTTTAAGATCTACAAAATATCTAATGGAATTTCTAGTATTCAGCAAGAATCAAACAAACCCTTCTTCCTCATTTTCTCGAATTCCTTGTCAATGTCATAGTTCCTAAAAATAAAAGATGAAATTAGTTTAGTAAAAATTTTCTGATATAAGTACTCTACTTTTAGAACTGTTTCTAAAGCAGTAATGTTGCATATTATTTAATATTTATAAATAACAGTGACAAAATACATCAGTTGGCACTAATTACCTGTTGAAATTAATAATATCAACAAAATGGGAGAAGAAAAGGGTATTACTAGTATTTTTGGTAACTATTTACAAACGACGAACGCATCGTCGATTTTAATGAAATTTGATAATCTTGGTTTTTTGGAGCGCTGATTATGAATCTGAAAGAATTTTTAGTCAGACACGTTTCGTTCTTAAGATATTCATCATCAAACTTGAATAGAAATGTAACCTAAATTCACCCCTTCTTTTTGCACGCAATTCTTGAGCTTTTATCTAAATTAGCACTTACAAACCTCGTACAAATCAATTTTTAATTTTTTATTTTGAAAGTGAAGCTTGACAATTTTATGGAAAAAATGGGTAAAATAAATAGAAAAATGGGTTTTTAAGAGGTAGGAATTAAATATTGTTTGCCAATTTAGCATTAAATCAAGAACTGTTTGCAAAAGAAGGGGGACTATTGTGAAAATAAGGTAAATTTACTTTTCAAGTTTGATGACTATCTCGAGAACAAAACGTGTCGTCTAAAAATTCTTACAAATTCATAATCAGCGCCCCAAAAAAACAAAAAAAAAAAATTTTATATATAATTTTAAACAGAACCCTTTTATAGTCTCAAGTTATTTTTAAGCAACTTTAATGGTGCCTAATTTTCAAATTAGGGAGGGTTTCTTCCCTCTCTTTTCAATTTGCCTACTTTTGATTGTAACAGAAAGAGGCAAACAAAACACTTTTTCCATCAGAAATTTCTACTCCTTAAGTTAAAAATCAAGGCCCTGCTTTAAATAACTCTCTGAGAATCCCCTTTTGGTAATTGTTTACTTATCGGACACCACAAAAATTTTGATATATTTGGCATATGAGACACTGATTACGAATCTAAAAGAATATTTAGTTGGCAATGTTTCGTTCTCAAAATATTCATCATCAAACTTTAATAAGAAACTAACCTAAATTCACAATATTCCCCTTCTTTTTGCCAATTCTTAAAGTTTCTGCTAAAATGGCACTCAATATTTTTTTCACTTCTTAAAAACCCATTTTTAATTTATTTTAGCCCTTTTTTCCATAAAATTATAAAGCTTCACTTTCAATCACAGTCATGACTGCTGTGATTAAAATGAAAAAAGGCAACAAAAGGCAATTTTATGAAAAAAGGTGTAAAATATATAGATAAATGGGTTTTTAGGAGGTGGAAATCAAATTATAGAGTGCCAGATTAACTTTAAATCAAGAGTTCTTTGCAAAAAGAAGGGGGAATATAGTGAAAATAAGGTAAATTTTCTTTTCAACATTGATGATGGATATCATGAAAACAAAACGTGGCCGACTACAAATTTTTTCAGATTTGTAATCAGCGTGGTGTCCGTAAGTAAACAATTACCCTACTTTTAAATTGTCCATAATAATTAATGGCTAAAAGTCCTATTTAAGAAATTTAGGCCCACTTGTACAAAGCAGGTTTAAACTCATTTCTACTTCTACTGAACCGAGGTCAGGCCTTTGAACAATTTCAGTTTCTTTTAATTCCTTGACACTGGCAGCAATATTGAGATTTTACGGAAAGTTCAAAGACCTGACCTCAGTTCAGTTTAAGCCTGCTTTGTACAACTGGGTCCTAAAGGTCAATGCACAGAAGGCATTCAGGTGTGGGTAGGCTCACAGTTTAGTCACACTTCTTGCATGCTATTTAAATATCATTCATTTAAAAAGCATGTATATTATTTGACCGAATTGTAAGCATACCGAGACCTACGTCCTTAGTGTGAATTAAACTTTTTACTCACTTGTAGAAATTGGCATAAACTTGCTTTCTAGAATCATTATACAAGAATTTTTGAGCTGTACAAATAACAGCTGCCAATCCTACAGCTATTAGCAAGTTTTTTTGATCTGGTTTTGGAGAAGTCCTCTAAGTTGTGGTTTAGAAACAGTGCTTACTTTGTCTCCAGCCATTGTTGGGGTAAATCTGCAAAAGAATAAAAAAAGGTGTTGTAAAACACAGAATAAAAGATCTCTAAATTACAGAATATTTATTTAGTGTAAAGCCATTTTAAAGATTATTTAGGACAGAGGTACCCAAAAAAGTTATGTAATGATTTTGGGAAAATTTAAGGTTAATTTCACCAATGAACTAAAACTATATATATAATCCTAAAAACTTATAGTGTAAATGTATTCTGACCAAATATCACCCTAATTATTAACACAAATATTTAATTTTTCATTTAATTTGCTTACTAACCGTAATTTCTTATGTGATAGAAAATTACGTCAAAATGGGTTCTTCTTTTTAACCGAATCACATGACCGGAAAGAAATTAAACTTTTGGCGGAAAAATTTAAAAATTCTATCTAAATCCAAAATGTTTTTATTTTCTTCCCGGATACATCTTTTCCGGAAATACAAAACATATTAAGTAAATCGTGAAAGAACGTGGTCTGGTCAATTTTTAAATGAATTGGGTTTTATAATTTTTCTTTTTAATTAATTAAATTTATTAGTCAAAACTATCAAAACTTACTTCCATATGCTATGGCCCAGGCAGTTATTCCCAAAAGTATTTAGAGAAGATTCCGAAATATAGAGCGGGGTTTTTAAAATTAAAAGAACCATTAATTTCTTATTTCTACATTTTTACACTTCTTAGAGTCTCTAATTAATAACACATTATATAATACTATATACTAATACATATAGTTTTTTTTAATTTTTATTCTATTGTGGTGAATATAAACATCATAAAGTTTAAAAAAATTGCGAATCATAAAAATAGACGTCAAAAAAAATTTAACCTGAAAATGTTTTAATTGTTAAAATTTAAAACCTTTTTTAAGATAAAGTAATTAAATTTTAGTTTATCACTTACATAAGTGCTTGGTGATGCTAAGAATATTAAAATTAATGTTATTTCTATATATTATGATTTAAAAAATATTTATTTTGAATTACAAGTTTTAAGACTATCTTATCTTTTCTGTTTACATTTGCAAGGTAATAATTAATTTTTATGAACTACTACTACTTTGTTTCAATTAATATACATAATATTTTAGTTCCAAATCAAGATTAAGCAAAACATTGAAATTTGAAATAGTGTATCCAAAGAAATCTGGCGTCACCTCTAAAAAGTAGAGAAGGGGTTTTGTTTTATACATACTACTATTTTATGGTACATTAGTTTTTCCTTTTATTTAATAACCTAAGGAAAAATTAAATCATGTCAGCGAAAAGACTCCCTAGTTGTGTCTCAATACCACTCGATGAAAAAGAACTTAAAGAGCTCGTTTCAAAGGCTAAAGATTGGGCCATTATGCATGGAATAGGCATTAGGTCTCAAACTGCTTTTAGTGAGGACTCAATAAATTTTGCTCCATTCATTCTTTTGCCGTCTACTTTTCCACGGAAAGAATTTGAAAAAGCAGTAGAGATACAGGTACAAATTGATTATCATTCTGAAATACTATACTATAAAGTTATTTTGGTCTTTAATTGGGTTTTTTTCAATTTTGTAACTGTAATTTTAAGATCTGAGGATCCAAAAGGTTATTAGTTGTAAATTAGCCAATTAATTCTTTGAAAATTACAAATACACATTTCGTCAGGGATAGTGCAAATTTGCATAACTAGCATTGGATAATTTCACATATTTGACAAATGTAGTTAATTTTTAGACTGTCAATCTATGGTGAAAATACATAAAAGAGATTGATTATTTTCCAAATTAATTAGTAAAAATGAGTTCATTGTGTTAACCTTCCCATGTAAAATTTGTTCAAATGCAGATACATGGTCCTTACCTATGGCAGATTCACGGTTATGCACTATCCCCGACAATATATGTTTATCCAGTTCCATAATTCAGGCCATATTTAAAATATTTAATAATTTTATTACATTTTAGACTGTTCTTAATGAACTTATGCATAGAGTGGCACACAATCAAGAATTTTTAAAAGAAACTTTAAAAGATACAATTCAAGTAGATGAGTTTACAGGAAATTTATACAAAATTTGGGAAACAGTGCTGAGTGAAGGTATTACCCAGGTAAAAAGAATCTTACAAGCAATTGTGCATAACTTGTAGGAATAAGTTAGTAAATATGTATATACATTTTTTAAAATAATCATTATTATTTTCTAAGGCATGGGTTGTAACTTTAATATTTTAGAAACCATTTCTTCCCTTCAACTGATCTTAAAACTTTGATCACCAGGGGTGATCCAGACCGGTCAAAATGTATTTTTTTTCCAATTTACATAGACATCTTATTTGCCACCCCTAAAAATCCTCCTCTTATTGGTCACCCCTCATTCAAAAACTAGCATCAATTGCTGAACCGCCCGAAATGACGCCATAAGTGTTCATTTTACAATTTTTTGACATTTTTTCATGTTGTAGAACCATTTTTGACACTTGACAGTTCAGAGAACGGTTCAGAAAGGTTCTACACACACCATATTGCTGTTTAGCAGCTATTCTAGAATTTTATGTGTTTAATCACCTACAAAAAAACAAAATTAGTAAAAATCACTGAATTGATGTATATGTAAAAGGTATCACAAAACTTTGTAAGTAAAAGTTGGTGGTTGATCCATTGAAGATTAAAAAAAAATCTAAAATAGCTATTATGTTTTTCCCTGAAATTATCCAAAAAAATGCTTAAAAATATTAGAATTTAAATAAAAGAAATTTGATATAAAATTAAGGTTTAATAATTTTACATCTTCTTAATTGGATTGTTTTAAAAATTATCTACTTTTAGTAAAATAAAAATTAATTTAACCTATTTGGAACATTAAGTAATTTAAATTTTAAATAAAAAAAAGTGGTAAATACCAAAAAGTTATTGTCAGTGGCTAAGAAGATAAACTTTTTAATAAGGAGCGCTCAATCCCATTTAAGCCTATGTTCACGTAATATTGTGACGCAATCGTTTCCGTAACTCTTTGTTTACAATCGTACTGGAAGATTTTTCGAGGTTTTGGTGTTATTTTTTGCTTTTTAGTCATTGGATTTTTATATATGTTTTTACTGTTTATGGCTAAATTGAGTAGTTATTAGTAGTGCAGTTACAGATAATTTTAAATGTCACTGACCCTTCGATATTTTTTAAAGGAAAATTATGTTTAAATCTTTATTAAGGGTAAGATACTATTTTTTTATACATCTATATTTTTTAGTTATTTTATTTTATGCAAGAATTGGTTTATTTTGTCAGATAAAAAAATATTATAGCAAAAAAGCTGACGTCACAAACATAACCAATATTTTCTGACAAATATAAAAAATCAAGCGCTTCTTATTAAAAGTTTGTCTTCTTGGACAATGGCTAGTGCACTACATACTAGAATTAACTGGTTGAAATTTGACACTAAACCATAGCGCATTGACCCTCCTGTTTGTATAGCCGCTATTTCTTCCTTTTCTTTTTATAACGGGTGACAAACAGTTTACATGAACGTGGGTACGCCACTGACTTTTGCCAAATTTTTCTTTTTTTCTTTTATAATAAAGAAAATTTTAGTTTTTTCCTTATACAAGCATACCGCCAGTTAGATTTGCCACCACACTCTCTTCCCATGTCTTCACCACTACTGAAGTGAGGGATAAAATAATGAGTCTGGATGTCTCCAAAAGTTCGGGCCCTGACGAAATTCCACCTTTACTACTTAGGAACTGCTGTCAATCACTTGTGGATCCCCTAAGGGCTCTCTTTCAAAAATCATTTGATAACGCTTACTTCCCATCCAGATGGAAGTACTCCAATATTGTTCCAATATTTAAATCTGGGGATAAGACAATTGTTTCCAACTACCGTGGTATTTCTCAACTATCTGCAATCCCGAAGCTGTTTGAATCCATCTTAACTGACGAAATTTTTGATACATTTAGGCACTACATTATTGTTCAACAGCATGGATTCTATGAAGGACGTGCAACCACAACAAATTTAGCTATCTACCAAAACTTCCTAATTTCTTCAGTTGAAGCAGGAAAGCAGGTTGATTCCATCTATACAGATTTGTCAAAAGCGTTCGACAGCGTCTATCACCCACTCTTGTTAAAGAAGCTATCTGAGATCGGTATTTCTGGACACTATTTAGAATGGATTAGCTCCTACCTTAATAACCGCCGCCAGCGTGTAACTGTTTGTGGTTCTGTCTCGCACGAAGTGCTTGTGACGTCGGGGGTGCCACAAGGCTCCCACATCGGTCCCATTCTGTTTTTGTTATTTATTAACGATGTTATATCATGTTTTGAAACGTCTAATTTTCTGTTGTATGCAGATGATATTAAGTTCTATGATGTTGTTTGTCCTTCGCTCAATGGTCTGCAATCCGATCTTGATCGATTTGTTAAGTGGTGTGATTTAAATTGTCTAAATGTTAACGTTTCCAAATGTAAAGCTATTAGCTTTTATAAATGCCACAATCCTATCAACGTAGCATATTCCATTAAAAATGAAAACCTAGATAAAGTTAATCACTTCAATGATCTTGGTGTTCTCTTCGATAGGGACCTAAACTTCAATATGCACGTGGATAATATCATCTCCAAGAGTCTCAAAATGCTCGGTTTCCTAAAAGGGTCACTAGGCATATTAACGATACAAAGGCCCTTACATGCTTATATAATTGTCTGGTGCGCAGCGTGTTGGAGTATTGTTCGGTTATTTGGACACCCCGCTACAGCTGTCACATTGTTAGACTCGAAAGGGTTCAAAACAAATTCGTCAAGTACTTGTTATTTAAATTCCATTTCCCTTACCAAGATATACCATATGAAACCAGACTTTTACTCTGTGGCTTCAAATCTCTGGAAGTTCGTCGTAACAACGCTCTGTTACTTTTTCTATTTAAACTTATCAATGGCTTAATCGATTGCGGCGATCTTCTGGGATTAATATCCTTTCTGGTACCAACAAGACGTACAAGGCGAACCCAGCTATTCTTCGAAAGGACTCATAGAACTAACTATGGACAATGTGCGTTTATTGACCGAATGGTGCATAATTATAATACTTTCTATTCTGATCTGGACATTTTTAATTTAAGATTATCTTCTCTCAAACGCATGCTAAGCAGTAATATTGTATAAAATCCAATAGATACTTTTATAATCCTACTTTTGTCGCATGTATGATAATTTATTGTGTTTTTGTATATTCTCCATTTAAATTTTTGCTGTATTTGTGTGTTACTTTATATTTATATTTATATCTATATTATTGTACCTATTGATTTTTGGCTATTGCTTTTTTTTTGTACCATTTAGAATGTTTTATTCTGTAGTGTACTTTTGTAAATAAATAAATAAATTATCTTCTTCAGTTTAAAAAAGCCAGTTTATTGCAAATCCCTGAACAACACAAGGAACATGCCTCTATATTAGAAAAAAACATAAAGGTTGGTCCAATAAAACTTGGCACTGTATGTTACTCCTTGTCCTTTTGATTAGATTAGTTGTAACCCCGGTTTTAAGTGTGGTACTCAAATGCTGACCGCAGATAGTGACCTGACTTATATATATATTTTTTAACTTTGCTTTTAGTAAATTTATTTTCCTTTTTTTGTTTTAATAATTATCTGTGTTACTTTTTAAAAATTTACCTATGCTTACGCTTTGTATATTAGAAAATTTCTAATCAGTAGTGTTTGTTTATTTTATTGTACAGGGTGTTCTTTGAAGACAAGCTAATATTTAAGGGTGTGGATTCTTGGACTCGTTCCGATACTGTGATAAGAAGCAATTGTAAGTTAATTATTTTAATTAAGAACAGTGCATGTGAAAAGAAAAGAAAAAATATATTTTTTTAATTCTCTTTCATTTTGGAACAAATCTGTTCTCTTAATTTGCTTGCAATCCATGCACAAACATTTTTAGGGAAGTAAGACGATTTGTATTTTTTTAAACTAAACGCGTCAGACAAAGAAAAACCAAAAGATGACATTTACTCAAAAATAACTGATAAAAAACAATTTTTATTGTAAGAAAAGCTGTGGCGTAGTATTTTTTCTCAGAAATATTCAATTCAATATTTAATTCAAAACCCGTACAGGCACCGCTGGCAAAGAACATATGTATATATGTATCTCAAAAGTAAGAAAGACGTTTAGGACTTATGTCAATAGGATTTTTTTTTCTTCAAATAAGTCCAAGATCATTTTATCTGACTCCCACTAATTTGGAAGAAATTAGGGATGTAATATTTGAAATAATGAACAAAAATGCAGCGGGGTGGGACGGAGTTTCATTTAGAGTTTTTAGTTAGAATCACCCCTTAAATATTAGCATGTCTTTAAGCAACACCCTGTATAAATTATATAGTGGATTCTGACGCGCAAGTTGCTCCCTCAAAAACAGAGATATGTAGACAAGACCTTATATGGGGTAGATTAATATCCTAAGCTCACGTGAGATTAATGGGAACTAATCTACTTGTCCCTTATCTGCCCCCTATCTAATACTACATAACTTTATACCGTCACGCTTTTGTTAGCAACCCTGGATTAATAAAAATCTTTTTAAAATGTGAAGTTTATACCTGACTACTATACACATACACCTGAAAAAATAAATTAAAAAAGTCCTAAGGATAACAAGTAAATGAGCTTTGTTAGACTTTTGATTCACCCTGTATATTTCTTTTTGTTGGAACCAACTAGCGCATATGGAATCAGTAGTCATTTATACATATGTGATGTCTGCTTGGGTTAATGTTTTATGTTCTGTTTATTTAGCCACTTAGTTTAGGGTTAGTTCGCAACGACATTATGTTGGACTCCTTGCACAGTTGGAAACAAGTGGAAATAAACACTATAGCTGCTGGTTTTGGTTGGCTTGGTCCCGCTTCTTTAGCCATCCATAGGTAAAGTCAAGATTTGAAAAAAGTATCTAATTAAAATTCACTACACTGTTACACAGATATATTAGACATTTTTTTGTGGTACAAATGAAATTTTATCGCCGATTTTCGCGTACCAGAATTATTGAGAAAATAATCGGTAATTTAAACAATTATACAGAGTATCTTTGGAAGTTCTTACCAAATGGGAACTTAAAAGAAAAATAACTTTACGAAAAAGAGTGCCTCTCCCAAAAAGTTCTGCTTGGTGGGAAAAATAATTAACACAAAAATAGTTGTATATTGGATGTACAGGGTGGGTTTAAAATGGAGCTGTTTCCAAATTAATTAAAAACATAAGTAGGAATTTTTGTAACAGTTCTTTTCCACCGCTAACTTTGGAAGGTGAAATTATTTCTTCCGCTAAAGGAAGGGCAGAACTATTTGCTAAACAATTTGCTGCCAATTCAACCCTTGACCCTCCCGTAAATCATCCAATTCCAGCGGTTGCCCCGGTTCCTCATAAAATGCCCGAAATTGTTTTTAAGGTAAAATACATTAAGCGTATCCTTTCTTCCCTTTACACCAAGAAATCGTCTGGGCTGGATGGCATACCAGCTATCGTTTTAAAAAAATGTGCTCCTGAACTTGCACCTATTTTAACTCAGGCTCTTTCGAATTTCTTATAACACGGGTATATTTCCAGACAGCTGGAGAGCTGCACGTGTCCAGCCTATTCCAAAGAAAGGATCTAAATCTCTTCCATCTAACTATAGACCAATTTCAATTCTCTCAGTTCTTTGTAAAGTAATGGAAAAATTAATTAATTCACAAATTCTTAAGTACTTAGGAAAACACAAAATTTTGCATGACAGGCAGTATGGATTTCGCCACAAAGATCTACAGCAGATCTTCTTTCCTTCGTTTCACACTACTGGAATAAGTCTCTTGAGTTTCTAGGTGAGTCCCAGATCGTTGCTCTTGACATATCCAAAGCTTTTGACCAGGTCTGGCATGCCGCCCTTCTTAATAAACTTCCCACCTATGGTCTTTCAACTAAACTCTGTACTTGGCTCTAGTTCTATCTGATCGTCGTATATCAGTTGTTGTGGATGGCCATTCTTCAAGCTTTCATGAAGTAAATGCTGGAGACCCTCAGGGCTCAGTTCTGGCACCAACATTGTTCCTTCTTCACATCAACGACCTTCTCTCGTCCACAACTAATTCCATTCATAGTTTTGCCGACGATAGTACCCTTCACTCCAGTTTTCAGGTTTCTAAACCAATCACTAAACCTGACTTGGAAAACAAATGCAGAGGGATGCAGATATCTCTTTCGCAGGATCTTAATTTAATATTGGATTGGGGCGCCAAAAATCTCGTTCATTTTAATGCATCCAAAACACAATCATGTTCCTTGTCGCGAAAAGAGTCATCAAATACTCGTCCTCTACTTATGAGCGGCCAAGTTTTACAGAGCAAAGACACCTTCAATCTTGTGGGCGTCACATTTGAAAGTAACCTTAACTGGCATAAACACATTGTATCTATAGCCACGGCAGCCTCAAAAAGCTTGGATTTCTCTTTCGAGCCAAAAGTATTTCTCCCCTTCTAATTTATACACTTTATATGTGTCCCAAATCCGACCTCCCTTGGAATATTGTTCTCATATCTGGGGCATGGCGTCCCCCACAACCCTAAGCATTCTTGATTCTATTCAAAGAAGAGCTATTCGTCTCATTAATGATCCTTCACTTACAGAAAGGCTTCCCTCTCTTGCCCATCGTCGGGCTGTGGGGGATTTATCGCTTTTTTATAGTTACTTCCATGGCTTCTGCTCTGAAGAATTGTCCAGTATAGTTCCCCCACTTACGGTTCCCAACAGAGAAACTCGTGGATCCGCGCGTATGCATCCCTATACGGTCCAACTGGACAGGCCCCGAACTTCTCACTTTGTTCGTTCTTTTATCCCCAGGGTTTTTAGATTGTGGAACCTGCTGCCACGTAGGTCTTTCCTTCCCCCCAAATCTTCAAATATTTAATTCCCGTGTCAACAAACTCCCTCTGACCTCGCTGAAGACACCCACGGTACGTTAATATTTAGGCTTTTAGCCTTCGTGGTTTGTCAAAAGATAAAAAAAAAAAAACGTCGACTATATTTTCAAAACTAATATAACAAAGGTGACTAAGACAAATTACCTAAAATAATTTTCAGTGTGAAGAATGTGGCCTACTGTTTCTGTCTCTGCTCTACATCGACATAATCTGCAGTTTGGGTCTTTATTGCATAACCCCATATTCAGTAGTGTAGCTAGGCGTAGGCGGTCGGCAAGATGGAGGTCTAGCGGATACGACTTCGCCTACACCTGTTTTTGCTTATACTACGCCACTGCCCATATTGTCCAAAAGTACTTTTACTGGAACATGTCCAATGAGGAACCATATGGTTTGACCTCAGAGATAGGGTCTTAAGTTTTCTTTGCCCAGTTCTTCCTTCGTAGTATTGTTACCTGAAAGGGTCTGCTAGGCTCGATTTGTGGGGTCATTTAGCCTGGTTTCATATTCAATATGGGACTCCTTATAAAATGTTTATTTAAGTGTGTCCTAATTTAACTTGTACGCCCCTCAGGTTACTTTTGCAGTCTGTACACCCCCATTCTTGCCTCCTATACATGAAGTAGCGCGAGGTAAAATAGGGTCCCCAAGACCGCCAGTCTTTGATTTGCACCCTCTTCAATCAAAGCACAGCTAGAATGCTGTCTGGTCTTAGTCCGCCATACAATGGATGGATATGTACTGGTAGGGGAGCCCAAGAGGGGGATTACGGGATTTACCAAAGAATACCAATCTATAGAACCCCACAAATGAGATTTCAGCGTACCCTAAAATTTTTAGTAGCCTACCGCGACCAACAGATGGCGAAAGTTGTACAATGTCGCTTTGCTAATACGATTACCATCAGAAATTGATAGCAGTCGCTGACGAGTAGTCGGCCCGATCAGTTAGAGTGAGGATATACGCAAAATTTAATAAAAGTAAAATCCCCGATAAATGATAGTATCCATAAGATTATTAAATTTATGATTTCAGAATAGGATATATCGATGGGTTTTTGACAAAACATCGTAAGCGACATTCGTCAGTTATACGGGAAACGGTTTTTTTTCATTGGCTTTATTTCAGATGAAGATATGTTCTATATTGGTTCGGTGGTTCATTTAATTAATGGTAGTTATTTGGGTACACGCCAAAAAATAAATTAATAGTACCAAAAAACCAAAAAAAAAAAAAATAAATAAATAAAGCAAAGTAAATAGAGAACTAAAAATCGACGTTTTGGTGGCAAGTCTGCCACCGTTGTCAAGATAAATTAAGTAAAAATAAAAAATTTAAAAATTAACTATTATTTAGGTTTTAGAATTTTAAAATTTTTGGCTTTTTTTAAGAGATTAAATGTTAAATATGTTTGTTTTGTAATTCAAATTAAGAAGAAATCTAAAATAAAAACATTCAGATCTCGGTTTTCTTTAAAAATAACGCGATGGGAAGAAAAAATCGTTTCCCGTAAAATTGGCGAATGTCGCTTACGATGTTTTGTGAAAAACGCATCGATATATCCTATTCTGAAATAATAAATTTAATAATCTTATGGATACTGGGTCCATTTATCGGGGATTTTATTTTTATTAAATTTTGCGTATATCCTGACTCTAACTGATCGGGCCGACTGCTCGTAAGCGACTGCTATCAATTTCTGATGGTAATCGCATTAGCATAGTACTACTTTCGCCATCTGTTGGTCGCGGTAGGTACTAAATTTTTTAGGGTAGGCTGAAATCTCATTTGTGGAGTTCTATGGATTGGTATTCTTTAGATTTACTACGGCGCGGCAGATTATTATACCGGAGGATACCTTATACCCGAATAAATACCTCCACCAAATATGAGCCCCGTATACAGGACCGATCGTAAAAAACAAAAATATATTCATCATAAATTTTCGAGCGCGTCAGATTAAGATAGGGTGAGTTAATTACATGCTAAACAGTGTATCTGACTAATCTGACAATTTCAGAGTGACTTAAAGAAAGTGGAGGGCTACAAAGTTGTAAAAAAACGTCATTTTGACATTTTTGAGCGTGGCTATTTTTTAATTTTGAAGAAAATAATTCAAGGATAACGAAAAATATATAATCCGATACGATCCAAAGAATTTCCACAAGCCGAAATAATACAGTAGGTACTTTTTGACATATTTAGAAATCTATAGTTGTTTCTCCCACCGAGGAAAAAAGGTAAACATTATATAACATTTTTTTCTTCTTATCATCTAAACTTTGTAACCCAATAGGTCTCTGACGCTCGAGTAAATACCCATTTAGCAGGGCTCCCCAACTATACATGGCAACACCGACTTCACGGAATGAATAAAGTAGGTGTTGGTAATGTCTTTGGCACACAGCCCACGAGGGCTTATGCCCAAATACCAGAGTACCGTGGGTGTCGGATTATTAAAATTAAAACCCATCTTTTCCCCTGTCCCGTTAACGTTTTCCAGGCACATGCAGTATATGTATTTCACAGAACCTTTTAGACAACCCAGTAGTGCCACCACGGACGTTATTTTAAACAACTACTACTCTGCTGCGTCTCCCCGGCTGGAGATCGAACCGACGACTTTTGGCTTCCGGAGATCAAGGCTCTGTTCACTGCGCCACCATAGTATTGTATTCTCAGTGAGTAATTTGTAGTCTTAATCCCCAAAATTTTCTAAAAGTTCTGCGAGCCTGCATTAATGCTGTCTGCACTATTTTGATTACTTTGTAAAAATCATTGTATTAGTATAACCCAAAATATTTTACCTTCCCCATCATTGGTATATCAATGTCTTGAAGATTAGGAGGATCTGAACTCCTCCAGTTTTCTTTCTTTTTTGAAGGGCAATATTTTTGATTTGGTTGCTCTCGATTTGTAAGCCAACCTCTTTTATCCACTTAGCTTCTACAGTGTGTCCCCCAAAGTTGTCTACATATGAAAAACTTCTTTATTATAGATTTTACGAAAAAAGTTATTTTTTAAAAAAAAGTTCTGCATGGTCTAAAACCTTAAATGCGATCATCAGATTTTTTGGTAATTTTCTAGAACCTTGCGGGAACTCCGATTTTAACGAAACTTGGTATACGGGGTTTTTGGGGCGCTGATCATGAATCTGAAAGAATTATTTGGCGGAAACGTTTTGTTCTCGAGATATCCATCATCAAAGTTGGTATTTGAACTAACCTTATTTTTACTGTATTCCTCCTTCTTTTTGCACACAATTGTTGATTTAATGCTAAAGTGTCACACAATATTTGATTTTCACCTTTTAAAACCCTGTTTTTCTACGTTTTTTACATTATTTTTGCATTAAATTGTGTGGCTTTTCTTTGATAATCCGGCAACCATACATACACATAGGGCTTCATGGCACACTGGGATTGAAATGATTCAAAGTATAGCTATGCAATTTAATGCAAAAATAATGTAAAATACGTAAAAAAAGGATTTTAAAGGTGAAAATCAAATATTATGTGCCACTTTAGCTTTAAATCAAGAATTGTGTGATACGAAGGGGGAATATTGTAAAAATAGGATTAGTTTAAATTTCAAGTCTGATGATGAATATCTCAAGAACGAAACAGTTTCCGCCAAAAAACTTCTTTCAGATTCGTGATCAGCGCCCCAAACCCCGTATACCAAATTTCGTCAAAATCCGGAGTTGCCGCAGGTTCCTAGAAAACTACCTTTTTTAGTTGTATACGAGGTCACTTAAAATATGTTTTTTTCAAGAGAAAAGTACCGTTATTATTGAAAATTAAGAAAGAATGTTTTAGTTGAAAATAACTTTTAAATATGCAAACTCGTTCATTTATAGGAAAAGAAACTTTTTCTTTAATTTTTTATGGGATAACGAGCGTTTCTGTGACTTTTTTGCCTTTTTGACAGTTCAGCTTCCTTTAGATTATGGATGGTGGAGGGAAGGATAACCATCTGAATGTTTTAAAAAGTGTCCGTCGAAAGGAGCAACTTAAGGTGGCGCCACAGTAGCCAGAAGGAGATTTTTCACCCAATGATCATAAATTATTAGAGTGAGATACAAAATGAGAAAGGACAGATAGATACAAAGTAAAAAAGGAAAGAAATACCAAAATCCCTCCACTGGCTACTGTGGCGCCATCCCAATTTGCAAAATTATTTTTAAAAAATCCCATTGATGCGATGCATAGTTTAAAAAATAAAAAACCACTTTAATGCATGACGAATTTGTTATTAAAAACATCACAAAAATAATTGGTTATTTTACGTTTTAAATGTTTAACATTTTTGTCATTATTTTCGCAAATTTGTCATGCATCAAAGTGGTTTTTATTTTTTGTTTGAAAACTATGCATCGTTTGGGAAAAAGTCAGGAGATTCAATTTGTTCCAAATTAAATGAGGATTTTAAAAATAACTTTTATTTTAGGAAAAGCAGTGGCGCACAATTTTTTCTGGAAAAATAGTCCTTACAAATATGGTGCGGACGTCACTGATATTTTTTTAAATATTTTACATAGAAAGAAATATCTGTTGCTGTTATTAAGCAATGTACAAAATACCAATTAAATATCTAGAGCGGTTTAAAAATTACTATAAAAACGATTTTTTTATTAAGAATTTTAACACCCTGTATCTCCAAAAGGAAGCGTTTATATATGTATCTAGGGCTTATTTTTGACCTAGAATAGGCCATTGAAATTTGATGCATGAATTTCGTACCGCAATAAAAAGTTTTTTTTGTAATTAAACAAGTTTGTATATTAAAAAGTAATTTTTAATTCTAAACATTTTTCTATATAATAACTTTTAATATTGTTAAAAATAACGCTATTTTCCTCTTAAACAAAATTCATATTTTTGAGATATCCCGTATACCAGTGAAACAAAAAGAATATCGAATGATTGCATTTTAGGTTTTAGACCATGCAGAACTTTTTATAAAGAATAACTTTTTTTGTAAAATAAATAATAAAAAGTTTTCCATGTGTAAACAACTTAGGCGGACCCACTGTGTATTCAGGGTTACAGGGTGTGTGAGAATAATGCCGCGATTCAGATTTATTTTTGGATGATCTGTGTAAACAAAAAACATAATGATATCCAGTTTTTGCTAAGAAAACTAAATGTGTGTGATGTAGTGTCATTTGAACATAATTTTAACCATTTAATTATTTCTAAAAGCCCTTTTACACGGTCTTGTGCTTTCTTAGTTTAGTTTTGTTCCAGTTTTATTTTAGTTCAAAAGCGCAGTTCTTTTACAGTCCTTCGGTTCTTCACTATTTCCTCTATAAATTTCAATAAATAAAACAACAAAATCAAGATCCTTGGACATTGTGACATATTAACTGAAGAATATTTTCACTAAAACTGATGAGCTAACGGAGCGAGGCGTGACACCTTTTTGACATTTAGGAATTATAAAAAATGAAACAAAACAAATAGGTCTATCGATCCCGTCAGTTTTAAACCTCTGTTTTCGTTCTTTTACATTTTTACACAATGGAAAAACTAACAGTTCTACTGAAACTGAAACTAAACTGAAAACGAATTTGAGGGCCTTAAAATGGATTTTTGTTTTAATCTGGAATGTTTTAATTACTGACCAACCAAAACTATGCGTCATTAAACTTGTTACAGACTGTCCAATTTGGTCGGGTGGTTGATGCAAATTGGTTCTGTTAGATCCAAGTTGATTGACCGAGTAGATAATTTAACCAATCAAAATCAACGAAAAATACCAAATGGTGGAGTAAAATTTCATCAAATTGTTGAAGAACGAGGCGATACAATAAACGATTTGGTTGGTCTCACCAAATTGGACCGTCTGTGGATCGCTTTACTTAGCAGGTATAAATGAAGGTTAGGTGTCATTGTGCTAGCTTTTAAGTAATTGTTTAATTATCATTTACATGTAAATATGCTTTTTTAGATTATAGTAGTCATTAAGAATATGATACTTCTCCTTGGTTTTTGATGTTAAATTTCTTCTTTGATGACACAAATGGGTAACCAAAGAAACCTACTAATGTCAGAGACCAAGGAGCCAGTACCTCTGTAATAATACTGACTCTATTTTAATAAAATATTTGTTTATAACAAATTTTACAACTACAGATTTCAAAAAATGGGAAAAATGTACCAAAAAGTAGACATCGTATAAATGTGACCAGCTGGACACACGTTAAATCGTAATTACGACGAACCTAAATTTTTCCGAGAAAAATAATGTTTGTGGATTATTTAAGATTGTTATCGTGGTATAGAGTACCGTCAGAAAATTCTATATATTTTTTACGTATTAAAGACATTATAACACAATTACTCTTAAAATTTGTCGATTGACAACTTAGAATCTAAGATAAATTCAATTAATGTCAAAGACATTTCAGAATCTCCCTAAAAAAGATAATAATTTTAAAATTTAAAACCTTATAATAGTTAATTTTTATTTTTATTATTTGTATTCAATTTATCTTGACAACGGTGGCAGAATTGCCACCGAAACGTCGATTTTAAAGTATCTTTTTACTTGTTTTAATTTTTTTGTTTTTTTAGTACTTTTAATTTCATTTTTGGCGAGTACCCAACTAATTACCATCCATTAAAAATAAGATATTTAACATGGATGGTTTACGCACTTTGTAGTTTTGTATCCGTTTCTTAGTTATATGAAAAAAAGAAACTAACTTTCAGATATTTTCAAAAAACTAATAGTCTTTTAATGGGTGTTTTTGAGTTAAAATAAAAAAGACAGAAATTTTTTATGACCATCTAATTATTAATAAAACACGGTTTAAAGTTAACTAATCTATAAGAAAGTATATCTACCAGCAGAATCGGATAGAAACAACATGGCAACGCTGTAAGCGAATAGATATTATTTACGAGGTAAATTCAAGTGAATAAAAATGTAAATAATCTCAGACGAACAAAGAGATACAGACGCGTTTATTTACATTCAAATCTTCAGTACACAATACATCACATTCCGTTCAAATGTTTTACCTCATTAAATATTTGGCAACAGCGCACTGGACGTGTAAACGGCACAGATGCCGGCAACATAATAACAGAATGAGCCACGTTGCCAAACGTAATTATTCGGAATGAAAATTTTATGGAAAACTTTGTGGGGACCAATAATATTGGACTCTCTTTAATTATACAAAATTTAAACTATATAATATATAACTATATATCATTATTTAAATAAAATAAACCAATACAAATATTTTTCACATAAGTTGCACAGTAAATTATTATTGTCTGTGCACCTCCATTCCATATTTAATTTTTACGGCGAAAGTAAACACAGGACAATGAAAATGAAATTACAAAATATCCCAAAGTATAATAACTAATAATTCTTTGCAATAATCACAAATAAACACTTTAAATTAAAAAGCAAAATTAATCTTATCACCTCTAAAAAAACGTTAAAATTGTTAATCTTTGTAGTTCTCCTTTACCGCCAAATTGAAAGAAAATCGCGTCTTCCCATCTACGATCGGGCACCTGGTGATAATTAGCGTAATCTTATAAATATCACGGCAAAACTACAAATATAGTGTGCGACGAACGTATCAAAATATCGCGACAGCCCAATTTTGAGCGAGAATTCGTAGGTATAAATCTGACAACTCGGGTTTGTTCCTGGTCGTATGGGACGCCATTGGGAGTAGCAGCGGAGAGTTTTACCAATACACCTATTCTAACTTGTTCATCCCCACCATTACCTCTATCTCTTTTGCTCTTATATCGTAATAGCCAAACAATGTATGCTACAACGTTTAGAATGATTTATGAATGACTGGCCGGGTCTGTATCTATATTTACAGTCTAAGTAAATAATATTTTGTATTTACGAATCGATCTCGAAATCTATTGGTGGCGCATAAGCGATGTTGCCGGATCAAAAAGTATGTCTTCGTGTATACATACATATGGATTTTGTATGAGTAACGTCTCAGCGGGTACAGTCTGGCATTAAAATTCACACAAAAACACTTCTCTAGAAGCTTGCGTACTTTTACGGCGCGCATAATCTAATTATTTTCTGACAATATTATACCACGATAACTACCTTAAGAGGTTAAAAAAACATATTTTTTCCAACTTTGTCTTTGATTCAAAATAAATTTTATACAAGGAGTCACCTTAAAATTTAAGCACCCTATTAGAGAAATCCTGTATTTTTATTATTACTCGTATTTGACACTGAAACATTTTTTAGAAAGTAAGTCTAGGACTGGTACGCTCTGACTATATGGTACACAGCGATTCTTCGAGTAAAATTAAACAAGTGGAATACAACACCATATCTGTCAGTTTGGCAGGCGTCGGTAATGGCGTTTCACTGTACAATAGGTAAACATTTCTTCTAGAAAAACATTTTTCTTTTATCTAATCGAGCATTATACATTTATCAATAAAGATGCAAATTCGCTCTATGCCTTAATTTATTTAACAAAAAATACTCATACACAATGCACTAAGTATATAACTAAAGAAAAAAATCCTGTAAACGCAATAAAACTTTCTATTTTGCGTCTTTTTTTAGATAGTTTAATGTCTCAAAACCACAATCAGTGTATCAACATATTGCCTCTTATTTTACTTATGACCTTTTAACCATGGATAGTCCCAAGGATAATAAACTTTTTAATAAGGAGCGCTCGATCCCATTTAAGCCCGTGTTCACTAAATTTTGTGACGTAATATTTTCCCTAAATTCTTTGTTAACAATCGTACTGGAAGCATTTTTCGAGGTTTTGGTGTTATTTTTTTGCTTTTTAGTCATTGGACTTTTTATATATGTTTAGTTTTTACTGTTTATAGTTAAATTAAGTAGTTATTAGTAGTGCAGTTACAGAGAATTTTAAAACCTGTAAACAGGGGTCACTGACCTTGGATATTTTTTAATGGGAATTTACGTTTAAATCGTTATTAATGGTAAGATACTATTTTTTAATGTTTTTTTAAAGTAATTTTATTTTATTTTATGCAAGTATTGGTTTATTTTGTCAGTTAAAAAATATTATGGCAAAAAGGTGACGTCACAAAAATAACCTATATTTTCGGAAATGTAAAAATCGAGCGCTCCTTATTAAAAAGTTTATTTTCCTTGGGATAGTCCAGAATTTCCTTAACCACAACTTGAGTTCCTCAAGTGATCTAATGATCCAGTAAAACGAATATTTATTTATTTAATGTATTACAGACTCTACAGAAAATTATATGTATTTATTTTTCATTAGTAGTTTATGCTTTGTGTACTGTGTACCCTATGCTATTGCTTCATATTATCGTATTTTTTTAATCTGATTCTGGAAATAGATAAAATAAATAAGTTTTTCGAGTCACATTCACCAAACCTTCATTATTATTCAATGTATTCTAACATATTTTTATTTTTAGGTACGTTTTAGAGGAACTGGGGCACTATGACAAACTACAAAATGTAAGATTTGTTTTTATTTATTAGTTAGTGTTAGTACCACATTATAAAAATATTTACAATTAAAAGCGTTTTCATATTTAAATTTGTAAATAAAGGGTTTAACACACTTCCAAAAACACCAAAGTGTAGTAAGTAAAAATTATGACAAAAACATAATTTTTACTTTTACGTAACTAACATTGTTGATTTTAAAAGGTTTAATATTATATATCTACTGACTAATATATTCCCCATTGGCGTTTATTATGAGTAGGACATTTTTTGGGAACGCTGAAAAACCTCATATCCTACCTCTAAGAAAGTTCTAAAACTCTAATTAAAGGCTAATATCTCTCTGAATTGTTCAAAGGAATTGCTAATTTTTAAATTGTGGGCATTACCTTTCAGAATAATTTAATTTTTTTATCTTTGTCATAGCCCACAAAGGCCTGTGGCTAAGTACCAGGGTACCGGGGGTGTCGGGTGTAAATCACCTTTTTCCTGTTCCCTCAACGTTGTCCAAGCACTGAAACATGTAGTATTTGCTTTTCACAGCACCTTTTAGACACTGCGTTGGTGCCACCACGGACGTTATTTTTGAATAACCACAACCTAAAGAAAATTCCTCCGCCTGGGGATCGAACACGCGCCTTCTGGCGAGATCAAAGGCTCTACTCACTGGGCTACCGGGGTGAGAGAAAAAAATCTTAATTGCCACATCGCAATATTAGATACATAGCCAAGGCAGCTTCCAAAAAGGCTAAATTTCAACGCGAAGCATTTTTTTAAATTTGTATACTCCATATATGTCCCAAATCAGACCATCACTGAAATTCAACGCGAAGCATTTTTTAAAATTTGTATACTCCGTATGTGTTCCAAATCAGACCATCACTGGAATATCCAGTCACAAGATCTAGTGTTGCAAATAATCACATTTTCGTTCAATTTTCTATTATCTATGACAATAGGCCATTTCTATTAGGTGTTTTAGCACCACCATTCAGGTAAAAATCAAGGTAACTGAGGGTCTTACAGTGTCTTTCTGGGTCTTAAGGCGCCCAACCGACGTGGCTGGGTTCGAATCCTGGTCGGGCCAAAATACTTTTTTATAAGATTGGTCCGAAATTTAGTAGTTAGCTCAAAAACAGACGGACAAAATGCAAAATGTATCGACGCTGAAGGCCACCAAAGGACAAAGCCGCCGGAGCTTACTTTAACGTGTCCTACGCAACCTTAGACATGTGGATCCTACCCGGGTGGAAGGGTCGACATATCCCCCTTTGTGGGGACGTGGTTTTGAATTGTCGTGAATAGCACCGTCTTTCAGAACCCACGTTAATCTGTTGGTTCCGTCTGGCTGACATCCCTGGACGTAAAAGGGCGCACAATAAGCCGAACGGCTTCAGTGCATTGGTTATCCCGCCGTATTCTAATGTCTAAGTGTACGTTTATACTGGAAGCGATTTGCTTGAGGTTGGAGGTTGGCGGCTCGCTTAGAGTGTAGCGCCAATAGTTGTGATGTACATACTGCAATTCATCGGTCTCCTAGCGTAAGCGCGATTTGGATTATATGCCGGTCACAAAATTGTCTGCAAAATTAATTGCTTGCTTAAAAATCGTCTCCTAAACTTTATTAGCTAATAAATTTTTAGAATACCTACGTATGACACAATAGTCATTTAATTACTTGCTATCCAAGCTACAAGAGAGTCTAACAAAAGTAATAACCAATTTTAAAGGACCGAATAAGTGCTAAACAGACGCTATTTTCTTCCATGGCCTTTTTAAGACCTCTACATTCTCAATGCAAAGAACCACTGGACTTCTACAATGGCATTCTATTATAAACAGCGTTGATTAATTTTTCATTATCCATTGCGATGCATTGGTTGCCGCTAAGATACCAGCGATTTTATTCAACAACTTCAATCGCGAGCGTTGCTGGCTCGCGGTCTCTCTAAACGCCAAAGCCGCTGCCAGTATGCGCAATTGTATTTAATACAATAAGTTTATTTGGATCGCGCGGTCGCTATGCAAGTCGCTAGTCTCTAGCCTCTTATCAAATCGCTTTCAATATAAACGTACCCTAGGCGTCTAGATTAGCTGTTACAATAATACCAAAACTTAAAGTTTTTATAATAGTGTTTGTTTTTAGCTACCAGAAAATACAGCATTAACTGGCATGACACTGGGCCTTTTAGATGCCTGGAAAATATACGGAGATTCTCAAGCAGCCATTTTGTTTATCGTTGAAGACGTGACTTTTAATATATGCGATCAGAGATTTCACGAATTTGAGTTGAAAAGGTTGAATTCTAGAGTGAAAGTGATAAGAAAAACTTTAACCCAAATTCATAATGAAGCTACGTTAACGGAAGATAATGAGTTGGTGGTGTAAGTAATTGTTCCTGGATGGGATAACAAATATTTTAATTTATGGAGCAATGAATAATTTAATGTTGTTCCGATTAAACCAAAGATTGTTAAGAGGTTTTAGGTATTTGTATGATGTACTTGATGGAACCCTCGGTGTCTAGTACTTGGGCTCCAACATCGCCTTCTAGATGTTATAATTGTACTAATAGTAGAATTATAAACATCTAGATTGTGGTGGGTCCATAGAAGGCTTCGAGGGTTGTCATAAAGATTAAAAATCATCGTAATTTAAATGATAATTACTATTTTTCTTCTTTTAGTGGTGGTTTTGTAGTAAGCGTAGTATATTTCCGCTCGGCCTATACACCAGATCAGATACCAACGAAAAAAGAATGGGATGCACGATTACTTATAGAAAGGTAAAATAAGAAAAAAAACGTTGAATAATAAAAACTAGAACATCCTATTTGTCCTCTATACGTTTAAGTATATTTTTAGAACGTATTGTAGCCAACCCTATAGTACATTACAGGCTTGGCTATCTGTACATAGTCTACAAAGCCCAGATTGAGGAGGCTAGTTGTAAGGAACTAAGTCTCTCATTTAGAAAATTATAAAAGTTTATTTAAATATGCTGACATTTTTAGATCTCAAGCAATTAAGTGTCCATCCATCCAGTATCACTTAGCCGGAACCAAAAAGGTTCAGCAAGCTCTGGCAAAACCCGGTGCAATAGAAATGTTTTTGTCGGAAGCGAAGAAAATTGCAGCTGTCCGAGACGTTTTTACCGGCTTGTATGGGTTAGATTTTGACGAAGCTGGCGATCAAGCTATACAGATGGCGATGGATGATCCTGAAAGGTTTGTGTACCGGGTGACCAAAAAACAATTATACAGACCTTGGCTTTGTTTACGTTTGTGTAGACATAGGGGTGGTAATGCGTTTTGAATTCTGCTTTCTTCGTAATATAAACATCCCACTGTAGTCAGACGTCCAGTAGTTTGTGTATGTTATATTAAAATGTCCATATTACAAAAAACCCGGAACTTGGAACGCCTAAACGTCTTTTATCTGTGCGAACGCCTTAAGGCGAACTAAAATCAATTGAGTGTTGCCTTGTGATGCAACGTTTTAGCGCAAGGTGACTTAAAGCTTCAGCCAAGTTTACAAATGATGAGAGTGGATGTACGCATCAGATTTTTAAAGAACTTTAATACATTTAAATATTTTTAGATTTGTGCTGAAACCGCAAAGAGAAGGTGGAGGAAATAACGTTTACGGTACCGACATTAGAGACGCCATCTTAGGTATGAAAGACACAAAGGAACGAACCGCTTGGATTCTCATGGAAAGGTAAATTATGCTTCTTGTGTAATGCAGCTTTAATTATGGTTAAGATTATTTTCAGAATAAGACCACCAGTTTCTACCGGCTATATGATACGAGCAGGCGGTCCAAATCCACCTCCATTGGTTGAAATGGTATCGGAACTAGGCATCTTTGGCGTTGTTATTGGGTAAGAGAAATATTTTATTATTTAATATTATTTAATGAATATATTGAAGCATTAAGAAAATGCACGTTCACTTCTTCTAGTGTCGCTGTTACATGCAACTGACCTAGTAAAAGACCTCTCAGCAATGCCAGCAGTTACAAATCTTTTCAGAATACTATGTTACAATAAGCTTACATTTACATCACAAATTTTAATAGTGTTTAGGACAGATTGTTAAAAAGATCTGTAAAAAAAATCCCAAATACATTTTGAGAATGATATAATTCGAATCTAATAAGAGAAAACCAAAACAGTATTTTTATAAAACTTTAAAAAAAGACAAATAATGTCAAACCATACTTAGGTCTACTTTGCCTTTTCCAGTAATTTTTAAAATCGTTTTCTTTCGGCTTTTTCTTCCTCCGATTTAGAATCAAATTCGGAAGAATGATTTGATGCACTAGCACTTGCAGTATTCAAGTCAAGTCAAGTCAAAATATGCTTCTTTATCCAAGAAACAAGATTCTTATTGACAAAGCGGTGTAGAAATATACATTAAAGAAAAGAAATCATCAGATGCAAACAAATAGACATAAAGACTACATAATAAAAGATAAAAAATATATAAAAAGTCAATAAATGGTTAAAATGTTAAAATATAAAAAACCTACATTAGAAATGACCAAGAACTTAAAATTAAATACAATTGTGAAATGTAACAAAAAAATACAGAGCTATAAATCGACAATAATTTAAAAAAGAAAAAAACATGCAGATTAACATATATTACAAATTATAAATATATATATACATATACCGGGTGATGCATCGCCGGGCGGGACATAGGAAATCCCATGTAATTTTTAATGGGGTTAATTATTGGCTCCCCTAATTATTTTAGAGAAAAATTCTATTGAAGTTTATTGAAGAGCATGCAAATCTACGTACATGGTAAAAACTTTAGATTTTTCGGTTAAGCCGTTCGCTAGTTAGATGCTAATATATTTTTAAAAATTGTTACATTATTATCGCCTCATATTTATGAACAACAATAAAAATACCAGTTAGCGTGACATTACGTTGTCATTTTGAAATTTAGTGCTTTATTATTATCAAAAAATCGTACAGTGAAAAGATAAAATTTGTATTTATACAAACGAATTAAGTTAAGTTAAACTAAACTAGATTAACAAATTTCAAGAACTTATGACATTTATAATATTTACATGCTTCAATAAATTATTAATATTATTGCAATAATTAATATGTTGGAAATAAACTTAAGATTTAAGAAAATTTCAAATATTCCTCCATTGACTGCTAGACAATAACCCAGACGTTCATAAAATTGTCTTCTTACATTGGCTAACTGATACATTAAAATTTTATTGCATTTTGCAGAAATAACATTTTTTAACTCATCTAGATTAGAGTAATTTTATCCTTGTATATCAAAATGACAACGTAATGTCACGCTAACTGGTATTTTTATTGTTGTTTATAAATATGAGGCGATAATAATGTCTCAATTTTTAAAAATATATTAGCATCTAGCTAGCAAACGGGTTAACCGAAAAATCTAAAGTTTTTACCATGGACGTAGATTTGCATGCTCTTCAATAAACTACAATAGAATTTTCTCTAAAATAATTAGGGGAGCCAATAATTGACCCCATTAAAAATTACATTTTCCTATGTCCCGTCCGGCGATGCGTCACCCGGTACCTATAAAGCAACAAGGAACAAAAATGAGGTGTCACAAAACATCACTGTAAACCTCATCCAAACTATAATAAGCTTTACCAATCAATACATATTAAATTATAGATGTAAAGCCACCACATTCGTTTCTAACCAGTAAAAATTGCGTTTAAAGTGCCTTGGAAATGTATTTCGTGGTCTTGGGTGATTTCTAACCTTTTTTAGAATCACACCTTGTGACGTCGACTATAAGAAGGTTAGGAGCCTAGCTAGCGCAGTCAAAACAATGGTCCTGACAGTAACCCGTTTTACCTGGATTTTCGGGATGTTCTGATGTTCTTTTTAGCATTTAAGCTTGCATTGAAATAACTTTATTTTATAAGAGGGATGCCGATTACATTTTTTTTTTAATACGAACTACACGTATGACCCAAGTTCAGTTCTTGTTTGACGTTTCTGTATGTTAATTTTTAGCGACACTCAAAAGATCATGGTAAACCGTCAAGTAGGTCACATGCTTCGCACCAAAGCATCAACAGCTGATGAAGGTGGAGTCGCTGCAGGATTGGGAGCACTAGACAGCCCATACTTGATTGACATTGATTAACAATCACACATTTAGTGAACAGAATGATGAAATAAATGAAGGGTACATAGGAAAAAGGAAGAATGTCAATTTTTAACTTATGTGGAGTCCAAATTTCTAAAGCGGGCTACTAAAAATCGACTATTCGATTTTAATGTGCATATTAACATAGTTTGGTAGCTTCACAGGTTAAAAGTAATACCTCGGAACAGTTTCTAAAATTTTTAATTTTTCAAGAATTTATGTGTTTTAAAATCTCTAAACAAATGAAAATTTAGCAAATGATGACACAAAAAATTGTGGAGCACTTCTACCAGAAAAAAATAAACGATTTAATGAGCTAAATACCAGTCTGGAAGACCGCAGAAGGTAAAAGTAATTTCAAAAACTCGGCGTTAGACACAGCGCTCAAAGTTGCGCGTTGGACTTGGCCGTTTTTAGTACATTCAATCGCTAAATCGGCTAAATAAAACCGGTCTTTGGCGCAATAATCCAGTAATTATTCGCTGATATATTGTAATTTACAAAAATAGTACGCGAAATCTCTCAAAAAATTTTTCAATAAATTTTTTTTAAAACCGTTCCGGGGTGTTACTTTCAACCTATAGGGCTACCAAAATATATTAATAGATACAATTAAATTGAATACTCGATTTTTAGTGGCCCGCTTAAGAAATTTTAACCCGTGATAAAATGGTATTTTTAAATTTAAATTTAGATACATTTATTTATTTTTTTAATGGAAGTTTTTAATTCTCTATATTTCTAAAAATCATGATATTGCCTAACATTCTTAGTGTTTCCATTGTTATTAATATATATTTTTTAAAACTTACTAAATTATTAGCACCTTAACCAGCCATTCGACAAAGCCTTATCCCGGGTAAGCCTGTGGCTTATACCTATATTTTTTTATATTTTTAAAGATGATTAAAAAAATTGGTATCGTTATATAAAATAAATGTGAACACTCGGTATATTATTAATTATTTGAAGAGAAAATGACATTGACAATTTGATTGACAAGACATGACAATCACACTCCATTAGTTAGTTTTCGACATCTAACCTGTAAATATTTAAAGGTTAGATGTCAAAAAATAGTAAATTACCTGTCATTGACATGACTATTTTAATTAACATAAGTAAAAATATACCGAATGTCTTATTTAAAATAGGAAAGTTAAGGTTCTTTCGGGCTAAACCGGAAGTAACAGAAAATATGAATATAAAAAACAATGTAAATTTATGGGATACATTTCTGTTCCAAATTTAAATTTTAAAAAATATAATAAGAAAGTTATAATGATGAGGTGAGCCATCTTGCTAGGGACGTACGATTTTCTTTATTATTCGGATATTTCTCTTTAAATATTAAGCCTCTTTGTGACATTTAATTTAGATAGTTATTAAATTTCCCGTTCGCCATTTTAATTTTTTATTAATAAAGTGGGTATGTTTTTTTGCAAAATCTTTATAACAAATAGGGGCTCATCTTTCTATATTGAACAAAAATTGTTAAACGAACTAATACAGCCCACAAACAGAAACAAATTTTTAAAAATAATTGAAATTTTATCGGCTTTATTAATTTATAAATATTTTTTTGTCTGTTTTTAAGATGTAAGATTAAGATTTGCTTAGATTTTATAAAAAAGTAAGGGCATTAAGAATATCTCCAATATAAAATGGCGAAAGTCAACTTAAATCAAACATGTGTACTGTGCGTTTGTAAAAAGTCATACAAAGTTACTGATATTCCTCTTTCTTTGACATTTCCCTTTTTCCCGTGTATGCCAAATTTTAGAACAGCGATAAAATTTTTTGTCTCTGGGCAGTATTGAAATTCATTTTATGATAATAACACTTTTAAAACCTTTTGGAGGAGTTCTTCGACGAGTCTACTACAAATATTTATACAGTCATATACGGAAGCGGCGTTAACCCAGCCTGTCAATGTCAAATGGTGTCGGACCAGGCAAACGCATAACTTTTTTATCAAACAAGTTTACAACAATATTTTGCATGCAATTTTTAAACATTGTTCCAAAAATCGGAAGGATTAGAGTTACGAAACCAGCATAATCCGATACCCAAAACATGTCAATGGGCCTAATGGTTTTGTGACTGTAACACTTACGATTTTTGGCACAATGTTTAAAAATTGCATGTAAAACATTGTGGTAAACTTGTCCGACAAAAAAGTTACGCGTTTGCCCGGGCCGACCTTCGAAACATTGGACATTGACAGGTTGGGATAAAGCGCCGCTTCCATTTATGGCGGTATGAATATTCGTGGTAGACTTGTCAAAAGGAATCTTCCTAAAAAGGTTTTAAAAGTGTTCTTCTCATGAAGTCAATTTCATTACAGACCTAGGGACTATTTAAGCTATTTCTTTATTACAGTAAAATTTAAGCAGTAAAAACTATCACGTTAAAAGATACATACGTGCAAAAATGTCCAGCTCAAAAATAGGGAAAGTTGACATTCCGTCTTTTCCGTGTACCTTTTAAAGAGAAAGACAAGGAGATTTTATTTTTAAAAGTAGTTTTTTTGTTTATCTTTATTTTAATTGAGGTGAATTTACTTAAAGATCCACCATCAAGTAATTACTTCTATATACAGGGTATGTAAACACTTAACGCCTCACGTCTAATTTTTTTATTATCATTATTAATAAAATGCTATAATTTCTTTGTTGTCTGTTGTATGTCCTGATTATATATTTTTATATTTTAATAAAGCACACTGTTATATAAATTACATGAAAGTCTTTTATTTAAACATAAGTGTACAGAAACTTAAAAACGAATTAAAACAAATCTTTAGCAGGAATCGAACAACCCTTTAAGTCTCATCTTTTCAAATTCTTTGTCGATGTCATAATTCCTGAAAAAAAACATGTCTTATGATATAAAGTATTCATTTAAATTAGTTTATGTGAAAATTTAAATTAATATACTGAATAAAAACCACTGTACCAAGTCGGTTAAATAAGAAGTTTTAATTTTTTTATATCTAGGTTGGTTGGCCTTACATACTAAGTGTTTGGCCACAGAACTACTTATTTTAGTCGCATATTTATCTTAACTTATATAAACACATATAAACAGTGCCACACACTTCACATCCTGGAGTCTATCAGGATGACTTTTAATGTCAGACACACTTAGAAGACAACAAGTTTTGATTTGGTTTTTATTATTATTTTTTACTTTATTTAAAACACTATTAAAAACCATAATCAACTTTGTTTCTTTCTATGAAATAGAATGTGTATCTGATTATAATGTATAAGTATTCGTCAGTGCTTTTTAAAGGGAAAATGTATTACACTTCATCACTTTAAAATTGTTTTTATAATTTGAAAAGTTTTCTTGATCTGGCAAATTTTTCTTGTATGCAATTTTATTAGAAATATATACCTTTAAAATTTATTAAAGTTGAAGCAATTTTTAAAACGGAAAGTTAGCGAATTTTTAGTCCGGAACGTTTCGTTTTCAAGATATAAACCATCAGACTTGAGATCCAAATTAGGTTGGTTTGATTCAAGTATATTGATGTATAAGGTATACTGGTATCACATATAAAAAGAAAACGTTTCCAACTAAAAATGATCCGCCCCAAACTCGATAATGAAAGGTAAATTGAGTAATTATTTAAAAACTGACTGCGCCAGTTTTATTAAGATTTTGTATACGGAGGTTTTTTTGGCGCTGATAACGAATCTTTTGTGGACACGTTTTCTATTTAAGATATCCATCATTAAAATTTAAAATTAAACTACCCTTATTTTAACTATACCTATTCCTCCCTTTTTTACATAATTTTTAATTTAACCTTCAATTCGCCCACATTATTTTATGTAACATCAAAAACGTTTTTGAAACATTTTTTTTATTATTAATTTTATGCCTTTTTTGTATTAGTTTAAAAACAACACTCCAAATTAAGGCAGCTACTGATGTGTATGCATGGTTGCGGCGTTTAAGAGCAAAAAGATATTTAAGTGAATGGAAAGAAGATGCAAAATAAGGTAATTATTTACAAACCGGACGCATCGCCGATTTTAATGAAATTTGAAATACGGGGGTTTTTGGGGCGATGATTACGAATCTAAAAGAATTTTTAATCGGACACGTTTCATTCTCGAGATATTTATCATCAGACTTGATAACCAAAACTAACCTAAATTCATTATTTCCCCTTCTTTTTGCACTCAATTCTTGAGATTTCTGCTAAATTGGTACTTAATATTTAATTCCCATCTGTAAAAACCCCATTTTTCTATGTATTTTACCAATTTTTTCCATACAATGGTAAAGCTTCACTTTCAATTGCAGTAGCCTTGGCGGCGCCAAGGCTACTGCGATCGAAATTATTAAAAGTGAAGCAATGCAATTTTATGGAAAAAACGGGTAAAATAAATAGAAAAATTGGGTTTTTAGAGGTGAAAATCAAATATTGGGTACCAATTTAGCTTTCCATCAAGAATTGAGTGCAAAAAGAAGGGGGAAATAAAGAATTTAAGTTAGTTTTGGTTATCAAGTATAATGATGAATATCTTAGGAACAAAACGAGTCCCACTAAAAATTCTTTCAGATTCGTAAAAGCACCCAAAAATATATATATATATATATATATATATATATATATATATATATATATATATATATATATATATATATATATATATATATATATATATATATATATATATATACCAAATTTACCTTACCTGCGGCAACTCCGATTTTGACGAAATTTGGTATACGGGGTTTTTGGGGCGCTGATCACGAATCTGAAAGAATTTTTTGGCGGAAACGTTTTGTTCTTGAGATATTCATCATCAGACTTGAAATTTAAACTAATCCTATTTTTACAATATTCCCCCTTCTTTTGCACACAATTCTTGATTAAAAGCTAAAGTGTCACACAATATTTGATTTTCACCTTTTAAAACCCCGTTTTTTTACGTATTTTACATTATTTTTGCATTAAATTGCATAGCTATACTTTGACTTATTTTAATCCCAGTGTGCCATGAAGCTCTATGTGTATGTGTGGTTGCCGCATTATCAAAGAAAAGCAATGCAATTTAAAGCAAAAATAATGTAAAAATGTAGAAAAACGGGGTTTTAAAGGTGAAAATCAAATATTGTGTGACACTTTAGCTTTAAATCAGGAATTGTGTGCAAAAAAAGGGGGAATATAGTGAAAATAAGCTTAGTTTAAATTTGAACTTTGATGATGAATATCTCGAGAACGAAACGTTTCCGTTAAAAAATCTTTCAGATTCGTGATCAGCGCATCAAAAAATCCCCGTATACCAAATTCGTTAAAATCGGAGTTGCCGCAGGTTTCTAGAAAATTACCCCAAATTTTAACAAAATTAGCGACGCCTTTGTAAATAATTACCAAAATTTGTAAAAACATAAAGACAAGAACTACTAAACTAACAAAAAACAGATTGAAATGGCAAATGTGATATTGATAAGGAATTTTACTTACGCATAAAAATCCTTATATTTTTTTCTAATCTTTTAACGTAGCCGAAGTCATAAATCGCTGTTCCAATAAGACCATTGATGATCGAACTGGCCACCCAAAGCCAGGTTCTTCTCACAGCGTTTCCGTGAAGGTTTGGTTTTCCTATTTTCATCTTGTTTAGAAACTTTTTGCAAGGCAGAGCAAATGCCAAAATTATTGACAAATTCGAATAATGCCAAAGATGCGTGGCGTCAGTTTCTCATGAATATCTTGATTTAAAAAAATATTTTTAATATAGGGCTGAAGCAAAGAGTCATAATAGATTATACCTATACCTATATAGTTGGGTATTATTCGAATACTCGGTATTCTGAATCGTATTCAGAATACATTCGGCGGGTATTTGAATAGTATTCGAATACATCTGTGTGTTCTCGGTATTTGCTATTGGACTGAATACTTTTTTGGTCAGTATTCGGGATTATGTATTGTGAATACCGTTTTTAAATAATGGAATACTGGTTTTTTGTATTTTATTATTCAGGATTTGAAATTTTCGAATACTGGGATGTAAAGTATTGGAATACCAAAATGTGAATACCAGTATTGTAATAGGATTTTAAGTATTTAGTACAGTAAATTATTTGGCAAGGACCTTTTTTATATACACAGGTGTTTCCTAACTATGGTACGAAACTCAAGAGGTTGATTTCTTCTGTCCTTTTATGGAAAAAATGTTCCTGTGGCCATATGTCTGGACTTGCTTTATTTCTCAGATACAGGGAGTTCAAGTTTTTAACTCCGGTATACCGGTATGGAAACCACTGGCGTAAATAGGTGAGGTATCAAAAAAAAGTACCGGCCTTTTTTGTGTTTATTTAGTCTTTATGACTTTAGCCTTACAATGCAAGAGTCGCCACTAATGTAAACCAAACCGTCGATCATAGGCAAATCATGCCTAAATCCCTCCCACCAATCTACTATGTACACTCCTAAAATTCACCGCTGCAACAAGCGCGCCGATTCGAGCAGCACTTTATTCTAAATAAATTTTTCTTATAACATATTTTGCACAAAATTGAAGAAAGGTAGTTTTGTAGCGCCACTCCAAATTTAACCCCTTTTTTATTTATTTATTGACTTTCTTTTCATAGTAGCGGCTACAGCTTTTCTAATGGGTTCGGTTTTTTAAAAGCTTAAAGCTTTGTAGAAATTTTGAAAGGGAGCTTAAATCTTCGTAGACAATTTCGAAAGGGAGCTTAAATTTTCGTAGACTTTTTAAAGGGAGCTTACGTTTATTGGTACTTATCTTTGTTTAGAAAATATATTCCAAATTTATGATATTAAGCAATAATACACTGAGTCCACTATAACACTTTTTATTTTAAATATTTATCCAATTTACTGTTTTATGAATATTAATATAATTTCAAGCTTGAATTATCTGCTACAATTTTTTACTATATTTTACAATACATAAAACACGCAGAATTCACATACTTTTGTCTTAATTATTTAACGGAAAATCGTACTTTACTTTCCGCGATCAAAGACCCGTCGAACATACATTTTCCCGTTCGCGTACTTTACTTTCCCGGACCGCCCGTCTGGGTTTACTTTGACCCAATTTCTTCGTTTGAACTTTTAGCAATGGATGTTCATGATTAACTAACTTTATAGACGGTTTCGAGGTCTTTTTATATCGTCCTAGTTCTTTGTTTCATCCAAAGAACACGTGCAAGGTTACTTTGGTACCGAGCGAAAATTTGAGCTTGTTTTCTTGGAAATTTCCATGTAGTACCGCGTGCACAACCGCAGGTGGCCAGTTTTGCACTCGGTATTTCACACGGCACCAGAATGGCGTGATATTTGTCCTCGACTAAGTAGTGGAAGTGGAAAGAGGATTTCTTACCCAAACTCTTTTTGTTTGTTCCAGTTTCCGGTGATCGGTTAAATAAAGCAGTCGAAATGTAAAAAGTAAATAAAAGTGACCGTGAATTTTATTTCCTATTTGGATAGCTGACAGAAAATTTTTAAGTAAGCATTATTTTCTTTCAAATTATTTTATTTAATTTTAAATTAAAGGACTTTGCCATTTTTTCTAAATATTGTGTATCTTTAAAAAACATTTTTTTTTTTAATAATTTTATAGTATTTTAATTTACTTTGGAACTTAGGCTTAATAAAATAAAAAAATCATTCATTTTAAAAAAATATTTTTTTTGTTCATTCAATTTAATAATTTCTTTTTAATCCAAATATTCCATAAAATTTTAATTATTAAAATAAAATTCTATAATTTTATTTACTGTAGTGAAATATTTTTCCTGGTCACTACAATCCTCCCCTTCCTCAAGTCGAAATTATTACTTTTGTAATTATTTCGACCAATATGAATTAACTATGACGGAGTTTTAAGATAGGTCAGCGTTGTTACAATTAAGTCGGCCTTGTTTGCCTGGCAAGTTTTGTTTATTTATCCGCGTCGGGTCTAGCCCAAATTTGTTATGTTTCTTTCAGTAGTGAATTCTGCTTACAATGCTGTACCTACTTTAAATTAAATTTACTAGTTATTAATTACTTTTAGGGACTCTATTCTTAAATCAATTTAACTCATGTAAAACAGTATTATAAAAATCATGTAAAACGGTGAAATTAAAAAAAACATTAAAAAATTATAGGTGTTATTTATCAATTTAAAACTCTAGAAAGAAATTATTTGTTTCAATTTATAATTTTTTTTTATACGTTTAAAAGAACTACACATTTTTAAAACCCAACTCTTATTGTCCATATTTTCTGAACTTACGGCGGGGATGTTTCGTTCTGTGTCTCCGTGTTTCTGACACTGCCCGCAGTCCGTGGGATTCCATGGTCCATGAAGTGGATGAAATTGACGGAGCAGAGCTTCTGGACTTGCAGGGACGATAACTACAAGGGGCTGCACAACTTGCCTATTTCTTCTGGTTTGCCCTGGGTTGCTGCTGGTGGTGGAAGAATTCCTTGTCACTGGATCAGCGTCCATGTCCCGTTAACCATTATTCTAGAAGAATCGAAGGTAGAAGTGGTCGGGTTCCTGCTGCTGGCGGCTGGAAGGCACCTTGGCTGGCATAACTGGTCCTTTTTGAATTTCTGGTGGAGGGTGGATTCACTCTGGGCGAACCTGGATTTGGCAGCATTGTCCTGAGTGGTTTTTGGAGCTCTTCTACACATATAGCACCGCTGTTCGCTAGACTTTACGTACAACACTAATTTTTTTTTTGTATTTTCTTTTATTTTATTATTCTTATTGTCTTTTTGTTTACAGCACTTGTTTTTTTTTTTTAATGTCACTTTTTCTTCCACTTTAACCGCTGACACAGTAACGTAAGCCATTTTTTTAAATTTCTATCCTTGTGTATAGCTTTAAATAGTTTTTTTTGGCTTTAATTAATAAATGGCTGCGAATCATAGCTTTTATCTCAACATTTTAAAAACATTTTTTTTAATTATTTAAAATTCTCTTCTGGCCATTGTCTTCTTTATGCTTTTATTGTAGTGTAAATGGACCTTTTCTTGTTCTCCAAGTAAATTTTTTTCGATGGATGATGTAACATGGCTTATTTATTTTATCACATTGTTTGGAATAGAGGTTCCATTTAGTAGTCTTCTGTAAATACTTTGTTTAATTTATACATTTTTTTTTCAGTAAATGTCCTTATAAGTTGTGATTTGGATATTTTATTTCTGATATTTTTATACTACGATCTTGGTATCTTTTCTTGTAGGTGCGTCCTAAATTTCACCTTCATTAGCTTTTCCAATAATAGATTTTATTTTAACACTAATTTTCTGGTTTACAATATTTGTTAATTCAAACAAAATATTTTCATCTATTTTGCACAAAACTCTAGTTACAAGCAGTTCTGGCGGGAGGGTCATCCCTTGGTCCTTAAACCACTTTAGAGTCGTAACTCTTACACCCTGAACCATTGCTTGACACATAGCTTGGCAATTTGGGGAATTGTAATAAATTGGGGACTTGGGGAACCAATCGCCAAAAACATATTTCAAATTCTTTTTTCTCTTTAGGCACACTGCCTTATCACCTTTGGCACACAGCCTCTTATCTCTCATGGCACATAGCCCTTTTTCTTTTGGCATGCTGCCTTTTCACTTTTGGCTTCTTACTTAGCAAGCCCTAATCAAATAATTTTTTTTTTCATTATAACTTCTTCATAAGTCATTTAGCTTCTTGTCACACAGATGAATCGTTTCATCAAACGCATATGCGTATGCATTTATTCCCCAATCCATTTATCATTATATTCACGAAGAAAATCTTTTCTAATAAAATTTCTTATCCAATTTTACAAGATATGTTGCACCATTATATTTTTTCCAAATCATACGAGCTGTTTTCTTAACCAAGTATTGTTATTTTATTATCTTGAATATATCTACTAAAGTAATTCGATCACGATTTAATAGAAAACTCTCTATAAGCCTTTTTTTAAGTTATTCTTTTAGTATCAGAAAAGCAATCGAAGTCAGCTGCTTCGCGCTTCAGTCGGCCAGTATCCCTGTCTCTTCGATAAAAACCAAAAAATTTATTTATATCTGCTACTTGGTCCATCATAGGTTGGTATAAAATCAATTGCAATCACTATATCACTTTTCCATGACTACATCGGGAGAAGCGGTGGATGTGGTAGTCTTTTCTTCGAATCTTGTTCCAAAAAAAAATATTATTTTTTTCAGGGGTTGAATTTTTTTTTTTCAAAGGGTTGAAAACTACTAAGGGGTTGTAAAACTACCCCACACCTGACACCATTTGTAGCGCCACTCCAAATTTAACCCCTTTTTTATTTATTTATTGACTTTCTTTTCATAGTAGCGGCTACAGCTTTTCTAATGGGTTCGGTTTTTAAAAGCTTAAAGCTTTGTAGAAATTTTGAAAGGGAGCTTAAATCTTCGTAGACAATTTCGAAAGGGAGCTTAAATTTTCGTAGACTTTTTAAAGGGAGCTTACGTTTATTGGTACTTATCTTTGTTTAGAAAATATATTCCAAATTTATGATATTAAGCAATAATACACTGAGTCCACTATAACACTTTTTATTTTAAATATTTATCCAATTTACTGTTTTATGAATATTAATATAATTTCAAGCTTGAATTATCTGCCACAATTTTTTTACTATATTTTACAATACATAAAACACGCAGAATTCACATACTTTTGTCTTAATTATTTAACGGAAAATCGTACTTTACTTTCCGCGATCAAAGACCCGTCGAACATACATTTTCCCGTTCGCGTACTTTACTTTCCCGGACCGCCCGTCTGGGTTTACTTTGACCCAATTTCTTCGTTTGAACTTTTAGCAATGGATGTTCATGATTAACTAACTTTATAGACGGTTTCGAGGTCTTTTTATATCGTCCTAGTTCTTTGTTTCATCCAAAGAACACGTGCAAGGTTACTTTGGTACCGAGCGAAAATTTGAGCTTGTTTTCTTGGAAATTTCCATGTAGTACCGCGTGCACAACCGCAGGTGGCCAGTTTTGCACTCGGTATTTCACACGGCACCAGAATGGCGTGATATTTGTCCTCGACTAAGTAGTGGAAGTGGAAAGAGGATTTCTTACCCAAACTCTTTTTGTTTGTTCCAGTTTCCGGTGATCGGTTAAATAAAGCAGTCGAAATGTAAAAAGTAAATAAAAGTGACCGTGAATTTTATTTCCTATTTGGATAGCTGACAGAAAATTTTTAAGTAAGCATTATTTTCTTTCAAATTATTTTATTTAATTTTAAATTAAAGGACTTTGCCATTTTTTCTAAATATTGTGTATCTTTAAAAAACATTTTTTTTTTTTAATAATTTTATAGTATTTTAATTTACTTTGGAACTTAGGCTTAATAAAATAAAAAAATCATTCATTTAAAAAAATATTTTTTTGTTCATTCAATTTAATAATTTTTTTTAATCCAAATATTCCATAAAATTTTAATTATTAAAATAAAATTCTATAATTTTATTTACTGTAGTGAAATATTTTTCCTGGTCACTACAGTTTACTATTGAAGAAAAATCAGGTTTTTAAGTTTTTGCAAACCCTGTATACAAAATCAACATTTTCTCTTCGTGAAACATATTTTTTAACATGCAAAATTTTTTATGGAGAATATTTTTTTATATAAAACTTTTGGTCCATTTGTTTTCTTGTAAATCCCATCCTTGAATAGTCTGTAGATAAAGAAATGTAAAAATGTAAATGACTTGTTAAGAGATGAGGCAATTTTTTTTGTTCTTCAGTTTTCATGAACTAATATTTTTAATAAAAAATGTACGCTACTGACTTTAGGGCAATATCTATATTTTCTTAGTTCTGGTACCATGAGAACAAAGATTTTGCGCACCTATGTTTTATTAATTTTGTGTCTTAACATTACTCAAATAATTGCCTAGCATAATTATAACTAACATATACTCAGGCGGTCTAGGCAGATTTACCGCTGAGTATCGCAAAGTGTCAAATTTTCAGATTTAAAACATCCTATTGGCTTAATTATTAATTTTGACGCTGCCGATATCGAGCAGCAAAGAGCGCCCATTGGGTGAATTTAGTAGTACTTATTTGCTTTATCGGTGGCTTCGTAAGTGACAAAACTATTAAGGGGTTATATACAGTTGGAATTTTCAAAAAATCGATTTTTTTATTTTATTTTCTTAATATACAGACATTTGAGAATACACACAGAAAATTTCATATCGTTCCGGTGAGTATATATTCGTATTATATGTAGTTTCGAAGATACACGCAAATTTAAAAAGGCGGTTCAAAGTACTCTTATCTGCTTTTTAAACTTTAAACGCGTTTTTCCCAAAATGGTGTTTTTAAAGTCCAACATTACTCGAAAACGGCTAAATCGATTAGTCTCAAATTTTAACACAAGCTTCTTAAATATATTTTTGAGTAATTAATCAAAGATTTTTTCCACCGATAACGATTTATTTTTTTATTAACAAAATCTGTTTGATTTTTAATTTCAAAAGATCCAGTTCAAAGATAGTGGTCACCGCAAAACGTCTTTTTTCAGAGGAGCTCCCGGAGATCAGCTATAGCTCCTTTCTAAATAAATATTTTTACTAATACTAAGTCTTAAAATACACTTAAAGGATACAAAAATTTTTAGATCAATACATTAAAAGTTTTCTCAGAAAAATTCTGGAAAATTCGTTTTTCGGTCTTCTAACTGTATATTATTATAACCCCTTAAAATAGAGCCACTTTATTGGTTTAATTTAACTTTTGATACCCTGTGACAAAGCACTTAAGCATGCCAATATTCACTGTCCAATTTTACAGTGCAAAGAGTCGAATTAGTGTCATTAAAAAAAACAAGTTCTTTAGAGAAACATCTACTAATATTAAAATAAAATATTTCTTCTTTATTTTGCATTTATTTGTCTATGTTACAATGAACTTGTATTTAAAACTAGAAAAACAAACATATTTAAAAATGCTTCTACAAATGTTTTCAGTCAGATGGGCAGGAGTCAAACAGTCCCTTTTTCGCATGGTCTCAAATTCCTTGTCAATGTCATAGTTTCTGAAACATAAAATTTTTGTCGTTTAGACTTAAGTCCGTTTTACAGTCGGCAAGTTCTTTCTGCAACTTGTAAGAAACTTGTGGTAGGCATGCGCAGTATGCGAACAGCTGATTTTTGGCAGCGTATTCTGCAACTTTATTGCGACTTGCAACTTTACCAGTTGGATCGATTTTTCTTGCAGTTGCAAGTGCAAGCCTGGGAAAAATTTGGTTATTTTAGTGGTACCAATCCCACCCAAAGTTACTAGTTACGTGACCACCCTCTTGCTTTTTTCTTGAATTTTCATCCCCTAGAAGGGTAACGGAAGCAATAATGAGGCAAATTGTAGCCGCGGTGGCTCTTTTTCATTCGATTTTTTTATTTTTAACAGCTATGCTAAATACCAGTCAATAGCTAGGTTAGGTTCTAACTTTATTTTCACATTTTTGCACGTTGGTACCTTGCCCTATTTTTGCAATATTAAAAAGCGAATTGCCGACTGTAAAACGAATCTGCAATAAACTTGCAGCAAGTTTATTGTTGAAAGAAAGTTGCTGCAACAAAATTGCAGAAAGACCTTGCCGACTGTAAAACGGACTTTATAAAATAGGGATTTATGAAAGGTGACTAGGTGACTCAGAACTATGAAGAACTATAAACGGAAATAAAATAGTAGTTCTAAACCGGGCCATACACGGTGATGTAAAACTGAAAGGAGTTTGCACTAGAGCAATTGTGACATGAAACTTTTCAAAACCAGCTCAATTAATCTCAGTTAGGGAGCCGCTTGCCAGACCAGACTCGACAGTTTTGTAATATACACGGTGATATTTGCGCGTGTGGATTGACTTTTCATGGAAATATGACAATTTTGCATCACCCTGTATGGCTCGTTTAAAAAACTGGTTGGATTTTTGGAAAATTTAGTTCTAAAAGATAATCCAATTCACGACGAACAATTCATTTTTCGTTTTAGTTCATAAGTAAATGTTTTTAGTAGAAAAATTATTTGCCGCCTGAATGTTGACAATGATAATGATTTAGTAGTGATAATTAAAGAATTTCGGACTTCCATTGTCTTTATTTTATTATTCACACAACGTTTCGGGATAGGACTGCCCGAAAAGCTGTGTGAATAATAAAATAAAGACAATGCATCAGAAAGTATCAGAAAAATCATTATTAAGTTTTTCAATCTAGCATGTATGTATGTCGCAGGCAAATGGTAATTGTAGGCAAAGGCTTCTGTCTAGGCAAATGCCTTCAGCCTAGGCAAATGCTAGTTGACCAATTAGCATTTAAATCTACTTGCCTAAGCAATTTTTAGACAAATAAAAATAGAAATAGAAATATTTGCATAACCAGTTGGTCATGCAAAACTGTCACATTGGGGGTGGGGGGAGGTCATGGTTAGTTCTGGTTAGTAAAATATATTTTTTAAATTTCTTAATAGGAATAGCAAATTAAAAAAACAACTAACCAAAACTAACCATGACCGTCCCAATGTGACAGTTTTGCATGACCGTCTCATAGCGCTTCGAACCAATCAAATTACACGTGCTATTGCTTTTTGCTGTAGTCTGCCAAACGCACTGTAAGCCTAATATGCTACCAAATATATCACAGTTATTTGCCTAACAAAAACCACGGCAGTTTCCATTTACCTAGGCAAACGGCTTTTAAATAAAAATTATTTTCATGAAGTCATTTGCCCAGGCAGAAAGCATTTGTCTAGACAGAAGCCATATGCCTGAAATAACCGTTTGCCTGCGACACATACACATTTAAAGTTAATGTCTAACTTACTTGTAAAATTCAGCATATCTTGCTTTTCGTCCATCGTTTCTAATAAATTTCATGTAACACACGACGGAAAAGCAGCTAAGTCCTACCAAAATCAGATTTCTCTTAATTCTTCCGTGGAGAAGTCCTCGTAGTTGGGGTTTGGCTAAGGTACCGCTTACTTCGGACATTCTAAAAAAATTAACGTGTCAAAGTTTACAAAGATTTTAAATGATCTAATACATTTTTTTATAAATAGAATAATAATTTGTGATCAAATTGTAATGTAAAATTTTAACATTCATAGATATCTTCAAAATGGCACGTGACACAATACGTCCCTGATCTCAAAATTTATTATACACTACAAAAAAGTCAAAAATAGGTATTTATTATTATTATTATTTTTTCAATAATCACAAAGTTCAAATAAGTTGATGGCACGTCTACGACCTCTAGTCCCTAAGCCAGTTATGAAATGGATTTCAAGATAAGAACACTTTTAAAACCTATTTAGGCGAGGTCCTTTTAACGTCTACCACGAATATTCATACCGCCATATATGGAAGCGGCGCTTCAGCCCAGCCTGTCAATAGGTTTGTTCCAGCAGGCTGTCAGAAATGTTTGCAACCGCTCGGATTCTGCGCACGTAAAATTTTTCGTTCCAACAGTGCCATGTTTCTAACATTATACAATTGTTTGTTGTTCCAGCAGTAGTTTTAAGATGTTGGAAACATGTTGGAAACTGTTTGAAAAGTTTGCGAACTTTTACAAACATTACTGACAAATTTTAACATAACCTTTCTTGAATTGATGTATAAGCAGTATGCACGCCTTGTTAATTTTTCGTTTCAGCAGAAAACTGTTGCCAACATTTCTGACTAATGTTTGTAACAATTTCTGCGTTTTACGATTGTTGCTAACATGTTTCCAACATTCTGCTGGAACAAACCTAATGTCAAATGTTGGGGTGTCGAGTACGATTTTGGCACGATGTTTAAAAATTGCATGTAAAACATTGTGGCAAACTTGTCCGACAAAAAAGTATCACGTTCGCCCAGTTCGATACCCAAAACATATGACATTTACAGGCAGGGTTAAAGCGCTGTTTCCCTACCGGTTCAGCTAAATAACTTAACACATAGGCAACATGAGGAAAAGAAACAGTCTAACATGAATACCCGCTTGTAAACATTTTTGATTGGATTAGTCACATACATCCTTTTTTGTAGCTTTAGTGGCCGATATCCCAATACCCACTTGCTTAACCAGTATATATTTGTGTAAACCCTTTTAAGTTTGAAGTTACTTAAAAGATAATATGAAAAAAGAGAGTTGCCTTATTAAAAGTTTTAAAGACGTGTTAATACAAAATATTATATGTATATATTTAATAGTTTTTTTTACCTTTAACTCCTTTAAAATATTTCCCCTATGTTTTGGATCTGAAAACTGAGTGTAAGTGTCCCTTGAATACTTACTATTTTAAAGTGTTTTCTTTTGATTTACTATCTTTTCTTTAATTTTATTACATACCTTTAATTTTTATGGTTTATTGTTACTGTATAAAAAATTATATTATGTAATGTAATAATTATGAAGTTTTCCTGCCTTTTTTACAAAATTCTAAATGTTATTTAACTTTCGGGACATTTAACTTATAAAACTTGCAATACCTATTTAATGATAAATCCCATTATCCTAAACGCATTTTTCATCATAACTTATTAATGATGGATGCCATCAAACTATCTGCAACACGTGGCCCAATAACGGCCAATTGCCCACTTTCGTGTCTTTTTGTTATCTTTTTACCAATAACTTATTAATGATGGATGCCATCATCCTAAACGCATTTTTTGGCATAACTTATTAATGATGGATGCCATCATCCTAAACGCATTTTTCATCATAACTTATTAATGACGGATGCCATCACATTATCTGCAACACGTGGCCCAATAACGGCCATTTGCCCACTTTCGGGTCTTTTTGATACCTTTTTGCCAATGCCTTGCCATTAAAGAGTGTTGGCAATGCCAGTAAATTAAATGTACATGGCCGGCAAAAAATGTTATATGGGATGGCGGTATGAATATTCGTGGTAGATACGTCAAAAGAATAACACTCCAAAATAGGTTTTAAGAGGGTTTTTATCATGAAGTCAATTTCATTACTGGTAGAAAAGTGGCACGTTGATACGTGAAGGGTAGGTTTCCAGTGACGCATATAGAGCGCTCCCGAGTAGCTCAGGAGCATTTCGTTCTACTTTATGGCGTTCCAGTGACGGAAAGTGTTATGCACCTGAACTACTCCGTTTTTCTTTCCCCTTGCCCCTAATGCACCAACCCCCTTTTGGTTTTCGTGTTCGAAACGATGGATTTTTAAAATTATTTGTTTGAAATGGAATTAGATATTAAAAAAGATTATTATTATAAAGCCAAGAAACGTTAAAAATAAAGAAATTTTAAAATGTCTTAAAGTTATCTCTCTTTCCTTGTCTAAGCATGCGTTCCAGTGATTGAACTTTTAATAGCAGATCAAAGAGTTTTAAGCCCTGGAGCGGGACGCACAAAAATTTTCGTCCCTGGAAAGCTACTGTTTGCCATCCCTGATGTAGTATAACCAGTCAATATTTCAAAAATTTAGCATTTATAATTTTTCTCATAACAAAAAATAATGCATTAAAACATTATTCATTGTATACTTTTTAAAAATGGGATTTAAAGATGCACGATTCGTCGCTGGTCAAATGCAAATACGCAATCGGGGATTTTACATTTTTATAACTTTGATTCATCATCAGAGTAAATAAAAATGCAGCCGTCATACGAACAAAAAGTGTGGTTTATTCTATTTTCTAAGCAAACAGAACTGTTTTGTTTATCTAAAAAATGTCTACGTGACTTTAATAATGTACGCACAATTCTGCAACTTTTTCTACATTTGCATTCTTTACCTTATGTATCTTAATTACAGTCCACCCACTAAATTGCCAACATGCAACGCATGTGGTTTTGCATCAAGTTTGATGTTAAAATCACATTTAAGCCATTTTTGTTGTTAATACGGTTCAAAACATTTCAAAAACTATTATTCCATATAACATTTTTTGTCGGCGTTGTACATTTAATTTGCTGGCATTGCCAACACTCTTTAATGGCAAGGCATTGGCAAAAAGGTATCAAAAAGACGCGAAAGTGGGCAATTGGTCGTTATTAGGCCACGTGGCCTTATTAAAAATTTTAAAGACGCGTTAATAAAAAAAATTATATATATTTAATAGTTTTTTTGACATTTAACTCCTTTAAAATATTTCTCCCTATGTTTTGGATCTGAAAATTTAGTGTAAGTGTCCTTAAATACTTACTATTTTAAAGTGTTTTCTTTTGATTTACTATTTTTGTTTAAATTTTATTACATACTTTTTATTTTTTTTTTGGTTTATTGTTACGGTATAAAAATTTATATTATGTCATTTTTTTATTGATAAAGTTTTCCTGCTTTTTTTCTCATTTTTTTCGATTTCAAAATTCTAAATATGTTATTTAACTTTTGGGACATTCAACTTATAAAACTTGCAATACTTATTTAATGATAAATGACATTATCCTAAACGCATTTTTTGCCAATAACTTATTAATGATGGATGCCATCATCCTAAACGCATTTTTTGGCCTAACTTATTAATGATGGATGCCATCATCCTAAACGCATTTTTTTATCATAAATTATTAATGACGGATGCCATCACATTATCTGCAACACGTGGCCTAATAACGACCAATTGCCCACTTTCGCGTCTTTTTGATACCTTTTTGCCAATGCCTTGCCATGATTTCATATAATTTTTTTAGGTAACTACAAATTTAAAAGGTTTTAAACGAAATGTTTACAGCTCCTAACAGTCTACTTGAATAACCCGCCTTCTTGACTAGCCATCACCAATTAATTACACAAGACACACTAATTAGGTAATGAATACACTTAATTATGTCTACTAAAAACTCTTTTCTTTTAAAAAGAAACTAAAAAGCGGGAAATTTGAATTTATCACCTTCAGTCAGAAATCGTCGAAATTAACCTAGCTAATTTTACCATCATTTTATTTTTATTCTCTCAAAAATACATAATAAACATTTTGTTTGACTTAATTTTTATTTGCATGATTTGTATCAATAAAATGTTAGGAAAAGGCCATTTCCTTTAAATTATTTTAAAAAACATAAAATAATGTTGTTTAGCCGCCATTATAAATAAAACAGATCAAAAAAATTGCTTGAATGTTAGTTTAATACCAATGTTAATAATATGGTTTGAAAAGTATAAATATGCGTTGAAGGTTTGCCTTCAAAATCCAATATTTATTTGCCTGCAACAAAAAGGCATGCTTTATTTAATCAGGATTGGTATGCCGCCATTTTTGTATGCTTGCCGACATTTCGCCTGCATGTAAAATTTATTGGCAATTGAGTGTTTATTTAGGGTTAACTTTTTAATGCGTATTAGATGTTGGCATAATATTGCCACCAATTGCCAATGCTTTACCATCAATGCCAATATGAAAAATGTATATTGCCGGCAAATAGTGTTTGCTGGTATCAGTTTTAGGCGTTCAACCAATTATAACCGCAGTAATAATTGGTGACAACTTTGACGTATAATACATTGTCAAACGTCAACATAACCGATTGGTAACTCTCGTTAAAGAATTGGTTCTTCGCCCAAAATTGATGATTATATTTCTTTCTAAACGGTGACGTCATGTACGTCGCGTATTTAACCGTGTTTGAATACATCCCGGACAATGGTTTAAAAACAATATACTCAGGGCTGTATTAACTACTTGAGGCCCCCTAGGTTAGAATTCCCGGAGCACCTATTCACCAAAAAAATGTTTGAAGAGCAAAAAAAAAGGTCATTCCCTCCTTTTCGCGCCTATTTCATTCCAAAGCCCCTTATTACGGAGAAATTAGTCACCAAAAATCCACACCCGAACTATACTTTAACTCCCCCGTCTAGCGCCTATTACTCCCCTGTCTGGCGCCTATTTTTTCATGGCGCCCTAGGCTGTAACCTAGTCACCCTAATGGTTAATACGGCACTGGATTTAAGCAAACATACATACATATATGTACAGGGTGGCCCACCATATTGGACACGGTCTGTAGCTGGATAACCATGGGGTTTTTAAAAAAGTAAATACTGAAACATATACAGGTCGGATAAGGCCACAGTGTAAAATTATTTTACTCTATACAGGATGTCTCAAAAAGTGTGACGTATCAAAGTTATATATTTTTTTATGGAACACCCTATATTTTATGACGGTTTTAGATTCTACATAAAAAAATAATTTAAGTTTGTTAATAGTACCAAGTGTCTAATTTTATTCGTTTTTGTGATATTTGATTTTTTTCAAATGCAGGGTGCAATTAAATTAATTTTATTTTAACAATATAAACTCCTTAAACTTTAAAATTTGTTACAAGATTAGGAAAAGTCTGCCTTATCATACGTAGGTCATATCGAGATCATAGATTATACAGGGTGATCAAAAAATAATTTCAATTTTTTAGAAAGTCAAATAGCAATATCTCTCTTATTTTAAATGGAACACCCTGTATTTTTTACACCACATGATGACACACCAAATGCTCTTTCAAATGGTGTATAGGTTGCCTATACCTATCTTTTATACTTTTTAAGTAAATTCCGTTTAACATATTTTTATTCCAAATGTCTATTTAAATGTAAGTAGGCTGTGATATAACTATGCCTATTTACCAATTGCAAAATGTAAATTTGTTGGAAAAAAGCTCAAAATTAAAAGATTTTGTATTATCTGCCACTATTTTTAAAATTCACAGAAAAAAATTCATTAGTAGCTTATAATGCTACTTCCTTTAACACTTATTTCAGCTGAATGTGGTAATGATAAAACTTGTGTTTTTAAACAATCCTAATAACGCCTCTGGTCAGTTATGACGACATTCTGTGACCTATAACTCATTTTTTCCATTATCCATAATCACTGTGTCAAATTTTTAAAGCAACTATTAAGGTTATCAGATGGTTTCTCCTGGAATATTTTTTAGGATTAACTCTAGACTAAAGTAAACCATTTTTTCACATCCTACCAGTATTATATCATCTTGTTGTTGTAGAAGAAGGGTTTTTATTTAAAATCATCTGAAATTTCTTTTAAACTGACTAAAACACTAGTAATTAATAAATGGTCGTTGTTATTTTCTTAAGAAAAATATTAATGGCTGCTATGTCACAGCCAACTTTAATTTAAATAAACATTTGGACTAAAAATTTGTAAAAACAGATTTTAGTAAAAAGCACAAAAGATAGGTATAGGCAATCTATACACCATTTAAAAGAGTATTTTATTTGTCATTATGTGACGTAAAAAAATACAGGGTGTTCCATTTAAAATAAGAGAGATATGGCTATTTGATTTTCTGAAAAATTGATATTATTTTTTGATCACCCTGTACAATATTTGACCTTGATTTGACCTACGTATGATATGGCAGACTTTTTCTAATCTGGTTACACATTTTAAAGTTTAAAGTGTTAAAAGTGTTAAAGTAAAATCAATTTAATTTTCTCTGCATTTTTCAAAAAAATCAAATATCACAAAAACGAATAAAATTAGACACTTAGTACTATGAACAAACTTGAGTTATTTTTAAAGTAGAATCTAAAACCGTTATAAAATATAGGGTGTTCCATTTAAAAAAATATAACTTTGATACGTCACACTTTTTGAGACACCCTGTATAGATTAAAATAATTTTATACTGTGGTCTTATCCGACCTGTATATGTCCCAGTATTTTTTGTTTTTAAACCTCATATATATCTAGCTACAGACCGTGTCGAATATGGTGGGCCACCCTGTATGTACAGTATATAAAAAATGACCAAAAATAAAGTACCTTTATTTGTAAAAATAGGACATTTTATAAGTAAATGTTATAGGAAATCAAATTTTATGTTAATATTTAAAGTTAAAGAATTAAAGTAAAGAAATACTTTTGTAATTTTTTTATACAGGATGTAATTTAATTGATGGCTAAAAATACACGGTATGATTCCTTAGCTTATTCTAGGAAGAAAAGTTTATATGAACATATGTCCTAAACGTCTTAGCTTTTGAGATACAGAGGGTGCTAAAATTGTCAAAAGCCAAAACATTTCGAAAACACTTATTTTAGTAAAAACTGTTATACTGGAAATAAACCTTATTCAAATAAGTATTTATAATTTTGTTACATTATTGTTATTTAAAAATTATAAAACCTAATTAAAAAAAAGATTCCGCATTGCTTTATTTATGGTCTAAAAATATGCAATTAAGTGATTTTTTTGTCTTAAACTAAACAAAATACAGAAAAAAATTAGGAGACATAAAAGCAGTATTTTTATTTGCCTAATCTAAAGAAAGCACAAAAATTTTACACACATTTACACAGTCAGTGGCGTACCGTTTTTTGTTAAAAATATTCCCTTCAGCTGCCTCTCGAGACGCCACTGGACTTATTAAATGTAATAAAGTTAGTGATAAATAACCCTTTAATGTCATTAATAATATTGCCAAACTAAAACAAAATTGGGCAAAAGTAGTTAGGATATTTAAAAAAAATATGATTTTTTAAATTTTAACACTCTGTATCTCAAAAATTAAGAGGTTTAGAACATATGTTTATTTGAAGTTTTCTTCCTAAAATAAGCTAAAGAATCATAACCTATATTATGCATTAACAGTTTTAAAAATATTTGGCTTAAGGTATCGAATTTTAAAAAGAATATTTAAAATTATTAAATTTTCTTTTAAATTTTGCTCCCTCTTGCCCATTATTTAAGTTGTTATGCGTTATTAAAAATTGTCAATTTTTCATATTTTTAGTTAAAAATCACCCGGTATATTACCAATCGGAGTAAAATTTTGTATTTATCAGTTTTGGACAGTTAAAAATTCCAAAATTTTTGGTCCATTTGTCCTCTTGTAACACCTATCTTGGGACACACAGTATAATCAAAAGATAATAATAAGGAAGAGACAGGCTGTCAAAGTGGAAAAAAAGTTTAATCTATTTTAATAACTTTTAATACATTTTCAATCTTTTAATAAAACTTGGTATCTAGGATTTTTGACATGAGCTATTTAGATCCGATATTAATTCTTTGTGTAAAATAAAGAGGGTAGTAGTAGCTACATTATTTACATTTCTCTAAAATGTAATGTCCAACACACATTTACACAGTCAGTAATAAGTGCTACTTGTGCATTTTTCTGTTTTTTATGGTTGATACAGGTACAATATAGAACATGTTTTAGTAAAAGAAAAGTCAGTAATTATGTATCTTTTAAGTGAGAACCTGTTTCTTGCTCTTCAAAATCTTTTTGGCTGAATTTGGTTTTGCCTTACAAAACGACGCGACGCTTAAATATACTTTGTTCATTTCATTATCCTCTCAAGAAATAAAATTATCTACTTACACACAAAATTCACAAAATTAACATTTTTTATATTACAGTATTCTTAACAAAAAGACTTATTGGGTGTTTAAAAATCATTACCTTCAAGATATTCTTTGCTAACCAGTAAATAGCAAATGAATATTAATTGTTAACCCATTTTTTTAACAGGGTTATCAACTAAGCTTTATTTACTACAACGAATAAAAAAAATAAAAATTATCATTTTAAAAACCTCCTGTATGTATATATTTTTTGTTAAAAAAACATCCATTTACATCTTTATTAAACAGTAGTAAAACTCGCTTCAAGTTACTTCAAAATCATGTCACAAAGAAATAAATGCGTTTTATAGGTTTGTTTATTGCCGTCAGGCCTGGATCGATTTTGCTTTACAGGAGTGGCAAAACTTACTTTATCATAAAAAATTAAATTACCTTTTAGCAGGGCCGTATTAACTGTTTGAGGCGCCCTAGGCTAGAATTCCCGAAGCGCCTATTTTCCACTAAAAAATTTTTGAAGACCAAAAAAAAAAGGTCCTTTACTTCGTAGCGCCTATTTTGAGTGTCAGGCGCCTTACTTTACCAGCAGAAATAAAAAAAGGGTCATTCCTTCCTATTCGCGCCTATTTCATTCCAAAGCGCCTTATTCACAGAGAAATTAGTCACTAAAAATCCCCCCCGACCTAACAAATTTTTAAAAACGCCCCTGTCTGGCGCCTATTACTACTTCCCTGTCTGGCGCCTATTTTTTATGGCGTCCTAGGCTGTAGCCTAGTCAGCCTAATGGTTAATACGGCGCTGCTTTTCAGGTTTTGAATATTTAACCACTTTTTCTCATCATAGGACGGAAGTTTTGTTTTTTTTTTGTATTAATTATTGTTATAAAAAAATATTATTTTTTTATCCATAATGTGCTATTTTATCTAAAACTAGTTCAAAATATGTGTTAGTGTGGTAGGGGAGGTTCGGGAAGCCCCGCCTAGCGGTTAACGTCGTCCTTCTTTCCAACTTCTAGACGCAATCCCTAATCAGTGCCGTATTATCCATTAGGCTGACTAGGTTACAGCCTAGGGCGCCATGAAAAAATAGGCGCCAGACAGGGGAGTAATAGGCGGCAGCCAGGGGAGTTTTTAAAAAGTTTAGGTCGGGTGGGGATTAGAACAAATTTCTCTGTGAATAAGGTGCTTTGAAATAAAGGAAATAGACGTAGAAAAGGAGGGAATGACGCTTTTTAACACGCTTTTATTAGCTTGGGTTGTAACTATCTCATCTATCTATCTATATATCTATCTATGTAACGGAATCTTTGAGCCTAATTTTTACCAACTTCCAGCGATTCAATTTCTTTGAAACTTTGCACACGTATCAAGGACCGATGACAATGCAACAATTTAAAAACAGTATCCCGTTATCCTGATTAGGACCGCCAGGATAAATAAATTCCTTTACAGATCCTCTGTGTCTCCTTGACAAAATGGCGAAGGAATTTTTAGTGAATAAAACTGGAGCATTTATTTTTAAAAAACTAATTGATATATCGAACTAAAAAATGAAAAATAAATAATAGTTTAAAAAACTAAAAATACACGCTTTTATATGCAACCGAACTAAAAATTAGAAAATAATTTTTCATTACAAAGAGTTTGTCACTTCAGAATAAAAGCGTAAGTGCTTAATATATTAAATGTTATAATTATTCTATTTGCAAATATCTATGAGGGAAAAGTTATGAAAAATAGTAAAATGCACCCCACGCTTTTTACTCTGAAGTGACAAACTCTTTGTAATGAAAATTATTTTCTAATTTTTAGTTCGGTTGCATATAAAAGCGTGTTTTTTAGTTTTTTAAACTATTATTTATTTTTGTCATCAAATTTCATTTCGGGTGGTGAAGTAAGACACCTGGCACTGAAAATAGGCACAACGGAGGTATTTAATATGGCCCTGTCCCTAATCGGTCCGATATCTATTACTCAGCACAAACAATAAAGCTGAATTTAAAAAAATATTTTGATTTTTTCCAGAATAACGATATTTGATAAATATTTTAAAAATTTAAACGTTAGTATAGTCATTTTAAAATATACTTTTTTAAAAAGTTTAACACCTTCTTCATCTTGAGAATGAAGAAATTGCGGCCTCATGTTTGTATGAATTTTTTTCTTATTTTTATAAGGAAGTTTGGTACCGCAGTTTACAAACACCCCGTATACTTTTGGTAATTATCTTGTCTTAACTTTTCAAAAGTATTTTTTATAACATTTCGGTTTCTACCATAACTAAACGTCTTTTCACACCCCTTCTTACAATCACAAAAATTACATGCCACAGAATTATTACATAACATTATCAATCGTTTTATTAATTCCACAATGTATAAAACTGATAAAACTAAATGACCGTTATTTGTCCTTCAAGGGAAAGCCCGCCCTTAAAAGTGTCCTTACGGAAATAGGGATGTGTATTCAAATAAACACCCTTCGCAAGGACGAAAGTTAGAAAAAAACCATGCAAGTGACATTAAAAAAACGTGTAATTTGGTTTAAAAGTACCGTAGTTTTTGAAAAATAAAAAACACATTTAAATCCGCACGTGATAGTTTTTAAACACTTAACTTTACACTCATATATTTTATTTTAAGTTACATTTTTTTCAATATTGCGCACTGGAACTAAAACACTTGAAAAATGGTAAATAAAAAGTAATAAATAATATTCTTACTTTTAGCTCGTGTTTTCTTTAGATAAAACTTCACAAAAATAAATTTTACGGGTTTTCCTGTAAACAGAACGCGTTTGAAACGTTTTGCTCTTTTGCCTGAAAGAGCGCGCACAATCGTTGTTAGACTGTGCGCATTTATACGGGACGATGTCAATTTGATTTCTTTGTATTTTATTTTTCCGGAACAAAACTTAGTATTAAAAAATAGTATTTATTTTGCATGAGATATTTTAAGGACTCTTTGTTTGACATCCGGACAGTGCGGACGTGCGTAGAGGACTACAAAGTTCTTCCCGGATTGGCGGTTGGAGGTGCCGTACGGACGTTTTTACCTTCGTGGATCAAAGGAAAGCTTCATGCTAAATTGACGGCATTTCCTTCTGGATCTAAGCGCTGTCAACGAAGATTCCTATAAAGCTGATGGTATGTATTACGGGGGGCCATGAAATCGACCCCACTGCAGCACTCGAAGCGCTGCTTAATCTACCGCCACTTCACATCTACATACAGGGTGAAGTGAAAGCGGTCACTAATACAACGTCTCCAAACAAGGCCAGAGTCCTATATATAAGACAGGAAAGGGGCCATACAATGGAGATTCAAAGGAGGACCAGAAGTCAACTCAGTGTGTGAGATGCCTTCAGACAAAATGGTACCAAGCTACTGGCTAAACAAAGGTTTTTCAAACTTTAATACCAGACAGAAAGGACTGGGTGGCAGGGCCTCCCATTAAAGCCGACCTAATCTGGTATACAGACGGCTCCAAAACAGACCAAGGAGTTGGAGCAGGTATATATGGGGACAAACCAAGGACGAAAATAAACTTGGGTCTCGGACAATACCCTACTGTGTTCCAGGCCGAAATTGTAGCCATAGAACAATGTGCTAGGGAAATCATCAGAAGGAGCTATGAGGATAAAACCATAGTAATCTATTCGGACAGCCAGGCAGCCATCAGGGCACTCAGTTCATGCAAAATCAGCTCCAAGCTGGTGCGGGACTGCGTAATTGCCCTGGAAGAGGTGGGTGCGTCCAACAAGCTAACCATTGCCTGGGTACCAGGACACGAAGGCCACGAAGGCAATGAAGAAGCCGATAAATTGGCAAAGGAGGGGCTGGTAGGACAATGGTAGGTCCTGAGCCCTACTGTGGTATTCCATCATGCCAGGTAAGGTCATCCATTAGATCATGGATTATGAGGGAATCACAAGACTGGTGGAGGAGAACACCAGGACAGCGTCAGGCGAAAGTGTTCATCAAGGCTTACTCGCCAGAATTTACAAAAGACCTTCTGAATTATAACCGGAAGGCAGTAAGAATAATAGTGGGTCAACTGACAGGTCATTGCAGACTGAATAAACACATGGAAACTATGGGCCTGGCAGAAGAAAACCTATGTAGGTTCTGCCAGGAGGAGGAAGAAACCGCAGAACACGTATGGTGCTACTGCGAAGCCCTTTGTCGTCTGCGGTTTGCAAGGCTGGGTGAAGAAAACCTAAAGCGGCAAGATATACCAAGGGGCCAGTTTCAAGCTTGTGGAGTCTGATTAAACAGACCGGCTTGGATAGCGTGCTCCTAACCTATGGACGGAGGACACACAATAAACCTGAGCAGGTTGCAGTGTTAGAGGATATGCAATCCACCTCCTAATCTAATCTAATCTAATCTAATCTAAGCTGATGGTATCCTGTTTGGTGGTGAACACGAGGTATTTCTCAAATGGCGGGAAATAGATAGGCGTGTCATGGGAACTGTCAGTAGTGAAAGTGAAGGTTATACGTAACACTAGTAGCAGGGCTTGGTTTGACAGCCGACAATTTATGCATTGCATCGATTGTAGAATTATTTTTGTTTTCTTTTTGGAATTTCTGGGAGCTACGAGCTCGATTATCCAGATTTTCCGCCGATGCGATCCCTGGAAAGCATAGTCCGGAAGGGGAGAGTGGTGGATTGGACCTGAAGGGAAAAAAACTAAGAAAAAAAATAGAATAGAATAGTGTCTGTGGGGGTTTTGCGTCGTGGGGTTTTTCAGGCATCAGCTGATTTAATGCCGGTTTTTAAGACAGATATAGTTGTAGTTTTCACTATAGACACCCAGAACAATGCTAAATTTTTGGTCATCAGCTTGGACGCTTGCTTCGTGAAATTTATGAGGCGGGTATCCATCAAGTACACACGTAAACAGTACGTATAATTTGCCGCTTCATAAATTCAGCCAAGCCAGCGTCCAAAATAATGACCAAAAATTTAGCATTGTTCTGGGAGTCTAAAGTGAAACTACAATTGTCTTTTCTAGAGGTCAGTATTCCTTGCGGGTGTACATTTGTGGGTTCTTTATTGGTTTTGGATTTTAGTTTTTGGGTTGTTGGCAATTAATTGTTTACTTTTTACGTATGGAGCCAAAAAGGCTAAAAAAGCTTTGGTAGATGTTGCATTTGGCAATAAAACCAGATTTAAAAAAAGTAAAAAGTGTAGTAAGAAAATTTATAGCCACTCCGCATCAAACTGAGTTACTTTTAGGGATCTTTTTTAAAAACTCTTCATCCATGGGGAAAAATTAGAACTTTTCTTAAATAGAAGGATTAAAACCCTGCGTTTTCACCCATATCAGAGACTCATAAGTAGAGGGAGTCCATAAATTACGTAAGGCGTTTTTTTTCAATTTTTGAACCCCCTCTCCTTCCACTCTGGTAAGATTTGATAAGTTTTATATCAACCCCCACCATTCCGCAATCTCACGTGTGATTTTGGGAATGTTGTGAATGTGAAGCCACCATTTCTTAAACCAGAATTGATTTCGTTGTGAAAATAATTTTTAAGAGCAAAAAAAAGCCCTCGGCCCAAAAAGTGACACTACATCACAGGATATATTTTTTCTGGAGGAACCTGCCCAAATCTCGTTAAGTTTTCCCTGTTTCTAGCGAAAGATAAATTACGTGATATTTGCACAGAGCCCCTTCCCCTCACGGTAAGATTTGGAGAGATTCAAGTCTACCCCCTCCCTCCACGTAATTTATGGACGCCCCCTAACTAGACTAGTATCATAATAATCATTCTTTGTCTTAAAGTTTTGTAAAGCTCAAAGACTTATTTTTTTTTGTAAAAATACATAAATTATGTGTAAATGTAAATTAAAACATAAAAAAAATTCTATTGTGTAATTAATGGAAAGCCAAAATTAAAATAGCAGTCCCTCAAAGTTAGGTCTTATTATGTTTGGTGAGGTTTTTTTTTTACGTAAAATACATAAAATAGAAACATTTAAGAGGGCAAAAGTTAAAAAAAAATATATATATTTCTTTTTAAGCACCTTAGTATCTAATGTTGCGTAGAAATCATATACAATGTGAATAATTTTATGAGTGACACTCTGTAAGTAATAAAACCCTAACTGGCTTAGGTATTTCAATTTTGGGGAATAAAACGTGGCCGAAATTAAATTGGGGTTAATTAGAACGAACAGTATGTTATGTAGATAGTTGGATTCCTTATATCAGTAGTAAATTTCGTAAACAAATTCATTATAATATAAGAGACTAAGTTTATACTGGATCTTTTATACAGAATGCTCTTAAAGTTTAGTCAATTATTTAACCTACTCACAGGAGTTAATTTTCCAAGAATTGTTCCCGATAGAGCAGTTTACTGATTAAAAATCTAACGACTCCTTCAGGTGTATATTTTCCACTTTTTATAATTAATCAAATGTCTAAGTTCAATAAATTAATTTTTCTACCACCTTTGGATTTTAAATAAATAAAATATTTTTATTTAATAAATAAGTACATTCCTTGTTTTAGACCATAGGTGGTTTCTACAGGATGTTGCAAGATTTGCATGACTTTCCCATGCTTAAGGGACATATTAATTTGGCAACGTCACAAATGCCTTATATAAGCACACAAAAACTAAACACAACTAATTTGCCGTACAGTAACAATGGGCTATAAAATAGATTAATTCCTTATTGCATTCTACATTACCTGTTTTCTTCTTACTCGTTGACATGGTATAATATTTTTCAATAAATTAGGATCCATGAAATAATATTCCCTCTTCTCAAAAAATGGGATCTCTTACAACTCTTACCATTCTTGCTTTTATCCAAAGAAGACGTTCGGCATTAATGATCCCTCTCCTGTTGAAAAGCTTCATTCTCTTGCCTAACGACGCGTTGTAGGTTATTGCTTCGTAAGTCCATTATACGTACTTAATGGGAATAAAGCAGCGCAATATATTGAAGAACCATGTTTCAATAATCTTCACAGATAAAACTGGCATATTGTTTGAAAAAGAGGCCATCTAACCTACACTCTGTCCAAGTAACATATGCAAAATTTTAAACTGTGATCAACCACTGATCTCGATGGATTGCCAATAGTTATAACCTGCGCGAAACAAAAGTTACATTTCATGGGCGAAAAAACCGGTTTGTACGCAAAGCCAGTTGAGGGTAAACGCACCCGGACCCAAACAAGCTATTCGCATTATAGAAAAGTAATTTGTTGGCGGTGTCCTGGTTTTCTGTTCGAAGTACGGTAGCTAATGAGCGTTACGGTCAGACCGCGGACGAAGGGTACGGGGTGCCGGTGTTTGTATTTTCGCCACGGCTTTTAAGTGCGCATGTTCGTCCAGCCACTGCGCGCGGTCGTAAAAATCCGAAAAATGCTTCTTGCCACTGCTGATCTAAATGTAGGTTATCTTATGTGATCAACGCGTGATACAGCATTATATCGCATTTTCGGTACAGCTATTGCGTTGAAACGCAATGCTTACAGGTTTACAATTATTTGTCTTTGCCTTTCAACGCGATATCACGGTTTAACATTTTGTATATTAAGTAACTTGGACAGAGTATAGATGTCAATGGCATCAGAAGACTTTTTTAGTACTCTTTGTTTGATCTCCGGACAGTGCGGACGTGCGTAGAGGACTACAAAGTTCTTCCTGGAGTGGCGGCTAGAGGTGTCGTACGAACGTTTTTACCTTCGGGGATCAAGGAAAGATTCACGCTAAATTGACGGCATCTTTCTTCTGAATCTAATCGCTGTGAGCGAAGATTCCTATAAGCTGATGGTATCCTGTTTGGTGGTGAACACGAGGTATTTCTCAAATGGCGGGAAATAGATGGGCATGCCATGGGAACTGTTAGTAGTGAAAGTGAAGGTTATATTTACGTAACACCAGTAACAGATCTTGGTTTGACAGTCGACAATTTATGCATTGCATCGATAGTTGAATTATTTGTTTTCTTTTGGAATTCCTGGGAGCTAAGAGCTCCGATTATCCAGAATTTTCCGCCGACGAAGCCCTGGAAAGCATAGTCCGGAAGGGGAGAGTGGTGGATTGGACCTGAAGGGACCAAAACCAAGAAAAAAAAATAGAAATAGAATAGAATAGGATTTTTAGTAATGCAATATGTCCATAACGAAATTTTTGTGCTTAGGCTTAAGTGGTTTGCTTTTCGCCTAGTAAAAAATTATCTTTATTTGTATATTGTCAGTAATATCGCATAAATTGAAATTTTTATTAGGTTTGAAAAAAATTATTGGTCTTACTTATACAAAATAATGTGTTGTAGATACTGCACAGTATGTCTGTGGTAAAGAATTAATAAAGGTCAACCCTGTAAAATCTGCCGATAAGATATAAACGAACTTTAAACATTATTACGCAAACATTACCTATAGGTGTAAAATATTTATTCTATTGATTAGGATATACTGATTAGATACCAACACACCAATACGTAATCGAGGACTAGAAATAAAAATACTGGACAGGTTTTTAGAAAAACCGTTTCAACAGCATTTAATAAATCTGGTAAAAAGATACAAAATACAATTTTTTCGGCACATAGTCTGACTATCTTTTTTTTTTTTTGTAAAGCGCCCAAAACAACTGCTCCTCTGGTTGTACCCCGAGGGGCGCTGTTAATATTCTTTTAAAGGTATGTCTTCATCTACCATGTCTACCGCCAGCGGCGTCCTACATCTGGTTAGTTCTCGACCACTAAAGATCGATTCTGACTATACTTATTTACTTTTTTTTGCTTAAAATAATATTACACGCAAATCATCTACTATATGGCTACTATGCGTTCCGTGAACTCATGGGCGCCGGGAGGGAGTGCAAGAGGGTGCACTTGCACCCCTGGCTTTGAAAATGTATGAAAAGTAGTAAGTTTTAGCAAAAAGTATTGATTTTAGGCATTTTTAGATGTTTTGGGAGCAAAAGGAGAGGACAAAAAGGAAAGAGAAGATATAGACGGTGTTTCATAGAAAAGGACCTTTTTATTGGTTTTTAAGGTATTTTTAGACTTCCAAATTGCTTTCGGCGTCGCGACAGCGGTAGACGATCTATAGGGCTAGAACGTCTGCTCTTGGATCATGGTTAGTTCTGGTTAGTTAAAACTTTTTGTTCCCTAATAAAGCGAATAAAAAAATAAGTTTAACTAACACGAACTAATCATGACCTCCCCAATATGACAGTTTTGCATGACCGTCTGTAGCGCTTCAAACCGCCGCGGCGTAAATCCGGGAAGAGCCGAAGAGCCGCTAGCTTAGCGTATCTGCTGTTATTGAATATGCAGCCCGGCTCAAAGAACTATACACACAGAGTCGCCGGTGCCGGTCCCGTGTAAAAGATATTATACGTTACCGGAGCCGTCACCGGCACCGGCACTGGCCTAAATGTCGGTGCTGGTGACGGCTTCGCTACCGTATAATTAGCCCCGTAAATCAGCCTAATGCTGTAAATAATTGCATTATCTGTCAAATGTCATTGTTACTTCATAATTTTAAGCTTGTAAACAAGCCAATTTATTTACAGCATAAGGCTGAATATATCTTTTTACGCGGGACCGGCAAATAAGCCGGCTATGTGTAAAAATGCTAATTTATTTATATTGAATTCGGCGTCAATGCCGGTGTGTGTAAAACGCACTTACAGTTTTCCGTGTGAAAAAGTATCACTTTGTGCACATCTGACAAGGTTAACTGAAAGTAAAATAAAAATAAACTGGGAACGAATATGACCGTGTAAAGGTTCTTTAATCAGGCTGTAAAAAATAGTTTACCAATTTACCCAACGAAAACTGGGTTTACATGTAAAACGCTAATTTTGTATCCACACTTCTCTCTATTTATACGTTTTTCGTAAATATTGACATAGTAGAAATAATATTTACTGCAGTAATAAAACTGCAGTATATTTCACTAAAAATAGCAGTATTTATTTTTTAAAGACAGCTGAGCAGCCAAGAAAACTAATTATTGTTTATATATTTTTTAATTATTATTAGTATAGAAGGCGGTTTTCAAGGTAATTTTATTTAAGGAATTTTCGTCACCAAAACAAAATAATTGCAACAAAAGTTTACCCATATAACATTTTTTGCCGGCGTTGTACATTTAATTTACTGGCATTGCCAACACTCTTTAATAGCAAGGCATTGGCAAAAACGTATCAAAAGACGCGAAAGTGGGCAATTGGCCGTTATTAGGCCACGTGTTGCAGATAATGTGATGACATCCGTCATTAATAAGTTATGCCAAAAAAATGCGTTTAGGATGATGGCATCCATCATTAATAAGTTATTGGCAAAAAAATGCGTTTAGGATAATGGCATTTATCATTAAATAAGTACTGCAAGTTTTATAAGTTGAATGTCCCAAAAGTTAAATAACATAATTTAGAATTTTGTAATCGGAAAAAATGAGAAAAAAGGCAGGAAAACTTTATTCATAAAAAAATTACATAATATTAATTTTTGTACCGTAACAATAAACCAAAAAATAAAAATAATAACTATGTAATAAAATTATAAAAAAAGATAGTCAATCAAAGAAAACATCTTAAAATAGTAAGTATTTAAGGGACACTTACACTTAATTTTCAGATTCAAAACATAGGGAGAAATATTTTAAAGGAGTTAAATGTCAAAAAAAAAACTATTAAATATATATATATATATATTTTTATTAACACGTCTTTAAAACTTTTAATAAGCCAACTCCCTGATTTCATATAATTTTTTTAGGTAACTACAAATTTAAAAGGTTTTAAACGAAATGTTTACAGCTCCTAACAGTCTACTTGAATAACCCGCCTTCTTGACTAGCCATCACCAATTAATTACACAACACACACTAATTAGGTAATGAATACACTTAATTATGTCTACTAAAAACTCTTTTCTTTAAAAAAGAAACTAAAAAGCTAGAAAACCACGTAGAAAACAATTGCACAAAGCGGCCAAACAAAAGAAAGGTTGCCTCATCTGTCAAATTGTCAAATCTTGTATTTCGGCTAAGCGGGAAATTTGAATTTATCACCTCGTCGAAATTAACCTAGCTAATTTTACCATCGTTTTATTTTTATTCTCTCAAAAATACATAATAAACATTTTGTTCGACTTAATTTTTATTTGCATGATTTGTATCAATAAAATGTTAGGAAAAGGCCATTTCCTTTAAATTATGTAAAAAAAACATAAAATAATGTTGTTTAGCCGCCATTATAAATAAAACAGATCAAAAAAATTGCTCGAATGTTAGTTAAATACCAATGTTAATAATATGGTTTAAAAAGTATGAATATGCGTTAAAGGTTTGCCTTCAAAAATCCAATATTTATTTGCCTGTAACAAAAGGCATGCTTTATTTAATCAGGATTGGTATGCCGACATTTTTGTATGCTTGCCGGCAATTCGCCTGCATGTAAAATTTATTGGCAATTGAGTGTTTATTTAGGGTTAACTTTTTAATGCGTATTAGATGTTGGCATAATATTGCCACCAATTGCCAATGCTTTATCATCAATGCCAATAAGAAAAATGTATATTGCTGGCAAATAGAGTTTGTTGGGTAAATTATAATTATTATTATGCATCACTAAAGATATTTTTTGAGTTACTAACTTTGGATGCGTAGCGAAAATTCTTTAGGAAAATACGGAGGTTTAATTTAGGCACCCAAATATTTTTCAGTCTACGTAGGGGAGGTCTGGGAAACGCCGTCCAGCGAGTAACGCTGTCCACCGTCATTTTTTTTATCTTTGGACAAACCACGAAGACTAAAAGCCTAAGTACTAACGTACCGTGGGTGTCTTAAGCGAGGTAAGAGGGAGTTTGTTGACACGGGACTTAAATACTTGAAGATTTGGGGGGAAGGAAAGACCTCCGCGGGCAGCAGGTTCCACATTCTAGAAACTCTAGGGATAAAAGAACGAACAAAGTGGGAAGTTCGGGACCTGTCCAGTTGGACCGTATAGGGATGCATAATGCGCGGCACCACGAGTTTCTCTGGTGGGAACCGCGAATCGAGGAACTATTTTGGACAATTCTTCAGAGCAGAAGCCATGGAAGTACCTATAAAAACCTTACTACGATAACTAACTATTATTTTGCATCATTAATATATCAAAATGTACGTTTGATTGTATGTATTTTATTAGGCATTTTAAAATATTATTTTTGTAAGGTTAAGACAGCCAGAGAAAATTGCTCGGGCAAAGGTAGCACCAAACCATATACAGTGTCTTCCAGGATAGGTGTTACAAGATGATAAAATGGATCAATTTTTTAATATTTAAACGTCCTTTTGGGAAACCAAACAATCCAAAAGTCAGGAGGGGGTCCTGAATTTAGACAAGCACTGTAGATATATTTTATTTAATTTTGTAAGTTAAAATAAAAAATTACGAACTAAACCAGCTGCCCCTAAAAATTTGCCGCCCTAGGGTCCGTTCTACTCAGCTTGCTGGTAAATCCACCACTCGATGCCTTAAATATAAATTGAATAAATAAGAACAGCCAGTTTGGTTTTCGTAGAAAGAGTTCTACGATGACTGCCATACAGCATCTCTACCGAGAATTAGTAAAACATTTAGAGGGGCCGAGTGCCCTGAGGGAATTTTTGCGATCGCAGCAGAGCATTTGACTGTGTTGACCTTGACTTACTTTTGGGCAAAATGGAGTTCTATGCTGTCAGGGGTCCAGCATTGAACTGGCTATCCACTTTTTAAGCAATAAAAGGCAATTTATATCGGTTCCTGGAAGGGGGGATTCTGATGTTGTTGACATTAATATGGGGGTTCTTCAAGGCTTCGTCTTAAGACCTGTTTTATTTATGTGTTATATAAACAACATTCCAACGGCAGTGAACAAAGACTGGTCAATGTAGTTGTACGCGGATGATTCTAATTTCATTGCATCAGCGCCTACCATCGGTGCCCTGGAGAACAACATACCTTAGATTTTATGTTTCCCAAAGTCAACAAAATTTAGATCTAAATATTAAAATAAATATTAACGCCATTAAGAGAACGGAATCTACCAAGTTTTTGGGGTTGACCTTGGATCAAAATCTTAACTGGAAAGATCATTCTCATTTGCTGTGTTCTAAATTTAATTAGAAATCTAAAAACTGTTTTACCTAATAAGGAGATTCTTTCAGTATACAGGGGTGTCCGGAAAGGTGAGGTCAAAAATGATAGGGGTGATAGAGGGAGCCAAAATAATGTTAGTACTTTATATAAATAGAAGTTTTTTCGCGCTTTCTTAGGAAGTTATTGATCTTCAAAGTATGAATAAAAAAAATTATTTCATTTATTACTTTTAAACGGTTGCCACAATAATAATGATATTTGGGCATTTAACTCATACCAATGCTTTTTTCTATAGGCAAATGATTGTGGAGTAAGTCATTATTATACAGGGTCAGACGAACTTTTTTGTTTTTTGTATGCATTTTTTACAGAGGTGAAAAATTTGAGATTTTGCCACAGTTTATTTCCTTTATAATTTTTGTACAAAAAGGTATGCTTTATTTAAATCAATATCTTGGACCGTTCTTTATAAAACCGCATTTTAAAAACCAGACATAGGTACCCCTATTTTATATGTAATAAAAAATGTTGAGGAAATTATAAAAATTTGGTAAAAATAGTCACAAATGCTGTTTGAAAATCTTTTAAACTTTATAACACAAATAAAGACTGTTTTTTTATAATTTTACCATATTTTAATAATTTTCTCAAAAAATGAAATTATTTATTACATACAAAATGGGGGTATGCCTGGATTTAAAATGCGTTTTAATGAAAAACGGTTTAAAATATCGATTAAAATAAAGTATATCTTTTTATACAAAAATGATTAAGAAATTAAACGGTCAAACCAAAGTGTCAAATTTTTTCTCTCTGTAAAAATGCATTCAATAAACGAAAAAATTTGTCTCCCCTGTATAATTATGACGTACTGCACATCATTTGCCTATGGAAAAAGCATTGGTATTAGTTGATTTAAATGCCTAATTATTATTATTGTGGCAACCGTTTAAAAGTTGAAGTATGTTTTCGCTTACTCTATTACCCCTATCATTTTTAACTTCACCTTTCCGTACACCCTGTGTAATGCATATATTGACGTATTTATTATGGTATAGTGTCATGGGGCTCTTCCATGGCCGCTCAGTCAGTTTTATCGTGCAAAAACAAATTTTAAGACGCATTCTGGGAATGGCCGGAGGGACTAGTTGCTGATCACAGTTTAGAAAACTGAGCATTCTTACTCTTCCGGGAATTTTGATATACGAACTCTCAAAATATATTTTTTCTAAATAGGTAAGTCAAGAATACCTAAAGGCAATGATGTGCATGATCACTTCACTTGCTCTGGAGGTAGTCTGCGAATTCCATTTGCCAAGTTAAATATAACAAAAAGGTCGCCATCAGATGATCCCGGAATTAAGGTGTTTAATAAACTACCCCTGTATATTACAAATAGTAAAAATCTGTATGTGTATAATAATTAATAGTTTAAAAAACTAAAAAAACACGCTTTTATATGCAACCGAACTAAAAATTAGAAAATAATTTTTCATTAAAAAAAAATATTGTCATTTCATAGTAAAAAGCGTGGGGTGCATTTTACTATTTTTTCATAACTTTTCCATCATAGATATTGGCAAATATAATAATTATAACATTTAATATATTAAGCACCCCACGCTTTTACTATGAAATGACAATATTTTTTTTAATGAAAAATTATTTTCTAATTTTTAGCTCGGTTGCATATAAAAGCGTGTTTTTAAGTTTTTTAAACTATTAATTATTTTTCATTTTTAGTTCGTTATATCAATTAACTTTGCTACTCTTGACAAAATGGCGAAACAATTTTTAGTGAACAAGAGTAGCAAAGTTTGGAATGTTGCCAACAGATAGCAACCCACTAAAAATTTTTTCGCCATTGAGTAGCAAAGTTTGGAATTTTGCCAACAGATGGCAACCCATGTTTGGTTTTTATAATATAATGGAATTTCTTTTTTCCTGGCGATCCAAAGCAGGATAACGGGATACTGTTTGCAGATTATTGCATTGTCATGGGTCCTTAATACGTGTGCAAAGTTTCAAAGAAATCGAATAGCTGGAAGTTGGTTAAAATTAGGCTCAAAGATTCCGTTACAAACATAGCCAGATAGTTACAACCCAAGTTAATAAATAAAAGCGTGTTAAAAACTAATAAAACCTTACCTAGTAGGTTTAGAATGTTATAGTTTGGAAGAGTATTTCTTGGCATAAGGACTTAAAGGAAACTTTTAATTAATGTTACATTTTAATTTGTGTTTTTGAAAATTTAACTTTGTGACGTATTTTTAATTTTAATTTATATTTTAACAAGTGCACTGTTGTGTTTTGTTTGTATTTATACAAAACATTAATTTACTTATTTATTTATTGACGAAATCCATACATTATTAAAAATGTCCTTGGATTAATAAAGAATTATTACTTTTATTATTATTGTTAGTTTTTTTAAAGAAGTTTCTCGCGTTTTATTCCTTCTGCTCAATCAGCAGGTTGGGCGAGAGGCCAAACCGTGCCCGCTTCAGACGCAGCCACTGCGAAAATCATACATCACATCATCTTAAGTACAATTTTTTTGTAGAACGGTGGTATTAAAAAGTAGAGAAAAGTGACCAAATTTGGAATTGTATCCCTAATATGGAATACCAGCATGGCTCTTAAATGGAAACTCACAGACGCAATTAGAGGGGATTGTCTCTTTTTTTTATGTCCATTCGCGAGTAGAAGAGGTAACATGTCATAGTGAAAGCCCTTTCGTCACTGTAGTAACGTTTTGTTTTATCGCTTTCTCATAACTTTTTAAGGTATTTTAAAAATACATATTTTTTGTACAAAGAGTGCACAAAATACTGTTTTTATAACTTTTAGAGATATTTTGTTGTAGGTTTTGATTTTATTACTTTCTTAAATAAAAAAATATAAAAATTAGTTTAAAGTCGTCGGAAAATCCAAATAGGGACAGATCATAGTACCCCAATATGGACTATTCCATAATTGAGTTCTTTGATCACTTAAAAAGCTTCTAATAGAGCAAAAACAGAATCAGAAGACAAGAATCAAGTCAAAAAAGGGCTGTTCGTCTCATAAATGAACCTTCGCTTACAGAGAGGCCTATTTCTCTCGCTCATCGTCGGCCTGTGGGAGATTTATCGCTTTTTATAAGTAGTTGTATGGCTCTTTCTTTGAGGAATTGTCCAGTATAGTTTCTCCACTTACGGCGGTTACCAATAGAGAAACTCGTGGAGCCGCACGTATTCATCCCTATACGGTCCAACAGGACCCGAACTGCGCACTTTGCTCGTTTTTTTATCCCTAGTCTATCAAGATGGTGGAATATGCTACCCGCGAAGGTATTTTCTTTCCCCCTCGTATTTAAGTCCCGTGTCAACCTCGCTTAAGACACCCTCATCGTTGGTGTGGGCTCTGGGCACAATAATAGCGCTGGATCCAGAGTCTGATGCCTGGATCTGTGATTTTTTCAAATTATTTTTGTTTTTTTGTTTCAGTTATATTAGTTTCTTGTTAAATAGGTTTAACTTTTAATGGTGTTTATATGTTAGTATTCCATATTTGGGTACCTATTCCATATTTGGCTACCATTATCATTTTTTAGTTTTTTTTAAATCTTTATTAAAATTATTTAATGTAACCTAAAATTTTTACAAAATAAAGGACACATGTATGATTGTTAATAATTACTATAAAAAGTTTTTTATTTATAATGTTTATGCAAATTATGTGTAAAAAACAAAATGGTATTCCATATTTGGTTACTTCCCAGCAAACACTATTTGCCGGCAATGTACATTTTTCATATTGCCATTGATGGTAAAGCATTGGCAATTGGTGGTAATATTATGCCAACATCTTATTTATACGCATTAAAAAGTCAACCCTAAATAAACACTTAATTGCCAATAAATTTTACATGCAGGCGAATTGCCGGCAAGCATACAAAAATGGCGGCATACTAATACTGATTAAATAAAGCACGCGTTTTTGTTGCAGGCAAATAAATATTGGATTTTTGAAGGCAAACCTTCAACGCATATTCATACTTTTTAAACCATATTATTAACATTGGTATTTAACTAACATTAAAGCAATTTTTTTGATCTGTTTGATTTATAATGGCAGCTAAACAACATTATTTTATGTTTTTTACATAATTGAAAGGAAATGGCCTTTTCATAACATTTTATTGTTAAAAATCATGCAAATAAAAATTAGGTCAAACAAAATGTTTATTATGTATTTTGGAGCGAATAAAAATAAAATTATGCTAAATAAATTGGCTACGTTAATTTCGACCGAAGGTGACTGCTTTGTGCATTTGTTTGCTGCGTGGTTTTCTAGCTTTTTAGTTTCTTTTTTAAAGAAAAGAGTTTTTCAATAGACATAATTAAATGTATTCATTACCTAATAAGTGTGTGTTGTGTGATTAATTGGTGATTGCTAGTCGAGAAGGCAAGATATTCAAGTAGACTGTTAGGAGCTGTAAACATTTTGTTTAAAACTTTATTAAAAGTTTTAAAGACGTGTTAATAAAAAATATTAAATATATTTAATAGTTTTTTGACATACCGATAGATGGCGTAATGGACAATAAACTACTACGTTTCTGCAATATCTTCGCTTTTTATCGTCTAAACCGTACCCATTAGACAAAAATAATTCCAGATCGGTCTGCGGTAGGTGATCTCACTTAGCTTTGAAAGAAATATCTTTGGCTAGTGTAAAAATCTGCATCTCCAAGTTGGACAGTGTTCCGAGAGATGGTACTTTGCATTGCAAGGAAATTGCATGCAGTAAGGAGCTTTTCCTATATTAATTTTCAAATAAAATATCGCATCATCTTAGCTTTTAAAAAAAAGTATATGCGATAATTTTTGTCAGTAAGACGCAGGTTGCTGCTTGGGAGTATCTGCATTTGCCCACTTTCGTGTCTTTTTGTTATCTTTTTGCCAATAACTTATTAATGATGGATGCCATCATCTTAAACGCATTTTTTTGCCAATAACTTATTAATGACGGATGCCATCACTTTATCTGCAACACGTGGCCTATTGCCCACTTTCGCGTCTTTTTGATACCTTTTTGCCAATGCCTTGCCATTAAAGAGTGTTGGCAATGCCAGCAAATTAAATGTACAACGCCGACAAAAAATGTTATATGGGTTTTCTCTAACAATAAAATATAATAAATAAAACAAATATTATACAAACAAATTTAATAAAACAATTAAGCAGTTTTACAATATTAAACTTAAGGTGGTGCAGTCAATTGGACATCATTAATATAGGACCTATCTTGGCATTATAGATGGCAGGTATGGTATTACGATGCTAGTAGCTAACAGGTATTTCGTATTTTATGTATGGTGGCGTCGGAACAACAACCTAAAAAAATCGATAATGAATTGTACAGGGTGTCCCACTTTGGTTGCAACAGCGGGGTATCTCAGTTATTATTAAAAATAAAACCTCACAGTTTTTGCACACCTAAGCTACTGTTTTGTGAAACAAAAGATTCCATAAACAAAGCTACCATAGCCATCTTAGTTTCTGACCTACAGGACGATTTTAAAAATTTGCATTTTCAGGTACCCCTTGTATCTTAGTTCGCTAATAACATATCAAAAAGGTAAAAACGGATTCTTATATAACTTTTTATGTAGAATCCAGTGACGTAGTCAAAAAATTTTCAAATATTTCTGTTTTAAAAGTATTGACCAATTATGGGTTTTTTAAATGGATCACCCCGTATATTTGTCAAAAAATAGATTTGCCTTTTTACAGGCTTTTTAAAAACATATAACACTGTGTGTTTATTTTTATGAACAACGACAAAATTCTCAATATTCATAATTCATATCAAAAATTTTGCAGTAGGCCATGGAATCAAATCAGTTAACAGTTTTTTTTATTTACATAAAAAATGTGTTGCATTGAATAAAAATGTCAGTAAATATGATAAATTAGTAGGTGTATTTGAATAAAAAAATGAAGAAAATAGAATATGCCAACAATAAATTAAGGAAATTATTTATACCCTGTTTCGTTGCAAGAGAGAGTAATAAATCATTTAATTTTATGGCAATTCGCTTTCTGTGTTAGTCCGAGTATAAATATTTTTCTTCAATTCTACCTGTAATGTACTGATAAGGCATTATAATTTTAGGCAGGCAGACTCCGTTCTAATATTCGTCAACCTCTTGGGTTAAATACAAAGGAATAACAGATGTTTACCTGTATTTACGTGGGAATAATGTGATAAAAACCTTGACAGTGGCGGTACGCTTGAGTTTATTTTTGGGAACTTACCCTTTTTAAAGAGTTTAGGTAAAATGAAAATCTTGTTTCTTTTATATGTGTAAAAAAATTATTTTAAAATTTATAGTATATCAATATTGTACAGTTGGTATAATTATAGTTAATAATAACCATTTTAATAATACACATTAAAAATGCATAGTCAAAAATAATTATTTAAAATATAATCTATACCTAATTAAATGTGCAGTACAATTACTGCAATTATTTTCTCTTATACTTTGAGTAAATGAAACTAACTAATTTTTAAATGGACTGTATTACTAATATTACTATAAAATCTAACCTAACTGCACTGGCCGACGGCTCGTAGAAGAAGGAAGAAAAATTGTTTAATCATTGTTCTTTTTCATCTCCATGTGAGTCTTACCACGGTTGCCACGGTTGCCAAATGTCCATAAACCATTTATTTTGAAAACACAAATTTAAAATGCGTATTGGGCTCGAACATACCGCCGGCCTTGAAAGCTCTGCCTTTCAAAAAGAATTACAAATAATAAAATTTAGTAACATATAACTAAAACTTATCAATACTAAATATTAACAATACCATAATATAAATGCAAAGTTAGCTATAAAAGATTTGTGAAGTTCAATTACGTGCCGAGAATTGGATTTTCACTCGGTAAAACACATAGTTTTTGAACCGCACGTTTCACAGTTCCACTCATAGTTCGGACACTGACCACTCGAACAAGTCCATCAGGCCCTGGATATGCTTCAAGTACTCTTCCCAATTTCCAATTTAACGGTGCACTGTTCTCATCTTTTAACAATACAAGTGTTCCAGGTTCAATGTTTTTACTTGCTTCTAACCACTTGGTTCGCTGCTGCAGTGCTGATAAGTACTCTGAAGACCATCGTTTCCATAAATGTTGAACCATTTGTTGGAGTAATTTGTAGTGAGATAGACGATTCTCTGGTATCCCCATTACGTCCAATTGAGGTAACGTGTTTAAAGCGTCTCCAATAAGGAAGTGTCCAGGAGTTAAAGCTTGGAAATCGTTAGGATCTGAGGAAAGGGGTGTTAAGGGTCTTGAATTTAGTACCGCCTCAACTTGAGTAAATATCGTAGATAAATCCTCAAATGTGAGATTTCGATTTCCGATAACTCTAATAACATGATATTTCGCGGATTTAATAGCTGATTCCCATAGCCCACCTTGATGTGGTGATTTTGCCGGAATGAAGTGCCATTCTATTTCATTTTTTATACAAAAATTTTGAACTAACTTATCAGCTTGAGCTTTAGTCAACGCATCAGTAATTTTTGTAAGTTCATTGTTAGCTCCAACAAAGTTGGTAGCATTGTCGGAATAAATCCGTTTACATAGCCCACGCCTAGATACGAACCTCTTTAGACAATTAAAAAAGGATTCGGTAGTGAGATCGCTGACCAATTCAATATGTACTGCTTTGGTAACAAAGCACACAAAAAGGCACATGTAACCCTTGACAATAGACCTGTTACGCAATTTACCATCCTTAATATTAAAAGGACCGGCATAATCTATACCACAAGTATAAAACGGTCTCTGTGGGACAACGCGATTAGTGGGTAAGTTGCCCATTTTTTGATTTAAATTTTTGGGATTTATTCTAAAACATGTTTGACATTTTGATAAGACGCTGCGAACTTCACGCCTACCATTCACTATCCAAAATCTTTGTCGTAAAGTGGCTAAAATAGCCTGTGTACCAGCGTGTAATTGTTTATGATGTTGATCAGAAATTATTAATCTAGTAAGAGGATGTTTTTGTGGTAAAATAATAGGATGTTTTACATTATAATCTTCACTTGATTTACCTAAACGACCACCAACCATAATTAATTCATTTTTATAAAAAGGATCTAATGATTTTAGTTTGCTATTTTTGAGACGCATCCGTTCTTTGTTAAAGACTCTATATCTGTTGAAAACTCTTGCATTTGTGCAATTTTAATTAGACGCATTAAAGCAGTATTAATTTCACTAACTGTTAAAATTTTATTATAATTTCTGTTGTTGATATCCGCCTTTAAGTTCTTATGAAATCGTAAGCACCAAGCTACTATTTTAGTCAACTGAAATAAAGAAGATTTAAGAAAAAAATATTTTTGTCTGGAACTACTGAGAAAAGACTAATTTTCTTTGTTCTTTTCTCAGGCATATTTTCTGAAGTGATAAGAGATTTATCAGGCCACAAATCGTGAGATTGGCTTAACCACGTTGGACCAAACCACCAGAAATTTAGTTCGTTAAGCTGATTTGGATTGACACCCCGAGATATTATATCAGCGGGATTATCTGATGAGCTTACATGATTCCATTGATCGATTTTACTTAAATTTTGAATTTCCTCTATCCTATTTGCAACAAAGACCTTCCAAGTACTGGGTTCCCTAGATAACCAAGAAAGGACAATCATGGAATCAGTCCAAAAGAACGTTTTATTTATTGTAATATCTAAAGCATTTAATACTTTATTAGCAAGTCGGGCTAAAAGTAAAGCACCGCACAATTCGAGTCTTGGCAATGAAGTATATTTAAGAGGAGCTACTCGCGACTTGGCGCAAAGTAACCTTACCATTATCGTTTCCTACGGAATCTATAGAGCGCAAATACAGACATGCCCCGTACGCACTCTCGCTGGCATCGCAAAATCCATGCATTTCAAGATACGTTACCTTATTTATTATGCATTGCCTTGCTATTTTGATTTTATTTAAAGATTCTAGCTGAGGATAAAAATTATTCCAAAGAGTTAATAAATCTAAAGGTAATGCTTCGTCCCAATCCAATTTTATTTGCCATAATTTTTGCAATATAAGTTTGGCCCTAACTGTAACAACACTAACCAATCCAAGCGGGTCAAAAATTTGCGAGATAACGGATAAAATAAATCGCTTGGTTACAGTACTAAACTTACACTCACGTGCCTTTATAATGAACTCTAAGGTATCTTGGTTTGCTCGCCAGAATACACCTAAGGTCTTTTTGGTGTCATTATCGGTAATGACGTACCCAACTGAATCTTCTTTTTCATCCGACAACGCGCTTATAACTTCGGGTTTGTTTGAACACCACTTTCGAAGTGGAAAACCATATTGCCCTAAAACTTCAGATAGTGACCTCCCCAATTCAACTGCTTCGCTAGTGGAACGCGTAACTAAAATTAAGTCATCAACATAAAAACATTTTGATATTATTTTACTTATTCTTGGCAATTGAAGTTGTATGTCATTTGCAATTTCTTGCAAACATCGGGTTGCTAAGAAGGAGGCCGAAGCTGTCCCATAGGTGACTGTATTAAGTCTAAAATGCTCTATTTCGTTATTTGAATCACTCCGCCAAAGAATGCGCTGTAAGTCGCGTTGCTCAGGTTCTATGTTAACCTGCCTATACATTTTTGCTATATCCGCAGTTACTACAACTTCGTGCTGGCGAAACCTTACTAAAATATCAAATAAGTCGTCCTGAATTGGCGGACCAACCTTAAGAACATCATTTAGAGAAACGCCCGTTGATGATTTTGCGCTTGCATCGAAAACAACCCGCAACTTTGTAGTCGTACTAGATTCGTTAAAAACCGCATGATGAGGTAAATAAAAACCATTTTTATCTGTACTAATTTCACTATCAGGAATTTTACTCATGTGACCTAGCATATTATATTCATCAATAAATTCAGAATATTTTTGTTTTAACAAAGGCCTTTTTTCAAATCTTTTTCTAATGATAAAAGTCTATTTTTGCCATTTCGAGAGAATCTCCTAACTCTTTCACATTATCTTTTAGTGGCAACGTTACGCAAAATCTACCATTTTCGTCCCTAGTTAATGTTTTAACGAAGGTTTCTTCACACTCTAACTCTTCTCGTGATCTTATTTTTCTCGAAGGAAATTCCTCTAAGGCCCAACAATTTTTCTAATTGATTTTGAACATCTTGAATTACAAAGTGACAATAAGATTTAGTATCCTGCTCTTTATTTTCTTTATTAATTACAAGTGGCCCCGATATAACCCACCCTAATATTGTTTTTTGCAAAACAGGTTTTTGTTTGCCCAACTTTATTTGCCCTGCACATAACAGCTCATAAAATATACCTGCGCCTAATAATATATCAACTTTTGACGATTTATTAAAGAATGGATCAGCTAATTTTAGATTACAAGGTATATCGAGTTCTAAACTATTAAATGAACGTGACGGAATATTTGCTGTTATGTTTTCTAAAACTAAACAAGGTATGTTTGCAGAGTAATTATTGTAAACCGATTTAATTGTGCTATTAATTTGACTATTAATGTTGGTCAACATCTCATTTATACCCGAAATAGGTACATTTATTTTGCTAGATGTTAAACCTAATTGAGTTACTAACTGTTTTGTTATAAAATTAACCTGCGATCCACTGTCTAAGAGTGCCCTACACCGTACAAATTCATTTTTGGAATTTTTAATTTCTATGACCGCGGTGGATAAAATTATTTGACTATTACTAGGCGGCTTTTGACTATTACGGGACGTGGCTACTATCGCCTTTTCATCCAGCGATTCATTACTGTGGGGATCTAAACATGCATGTGAAGTTTCCGTTTTAACTTCAGTTTCTCTATGTTCCGGTTTACTTTCAGGGTGCAGCAAGGTGTTGTGCCTGGATTGGCATTTTTTACAACCGAATGACCTGCATTCTTTAACTTGATGGCTAGACCGAAGACAGTTTAAACACAATTTTAATTTTTTGACTTGTTCTACGCGTTGAGAAACAGGAAGCGATAACATTTTTTCACAAAAATAAATGAAATGTGAACCCTTACAAAACTCACATTTTATTTTAAAGTTATTGTTTTCCTCTCTAACGGTAGCATATGCCCCTCTGGTCCCACTGTTTACTCTATTGTACACTTTTGTCGATCTAGTATTAAAGTCTACTGACCCTAGTATTTTTGCCTTATTTGAAAGAAATTCATTAAAATTTATTAGTGTTGGGTCACCTTTAAATACTGACATGGATTTTTCCTCCCACTCTCTTTTGGTTTCTAAATCTAATTTTCTAGACATAAAAATATTATTAACCTGTCCCAGTTATCAACCGGCTCTCCTAACGCTTTTAAAGCTCTACTATGTTTCTCTATATTATCAACTAACCCCTGTAGTAAGTAGTGTGATTCTTTATTTATCCCAGGCATATCAAATAACAACTTTAGGTGCGTTTGAATAATAATAGGTTTATTATAAAATCGTTTATTTAACAAATCTAAAGCCACTGTATAATTTGCATTTGTTACTTCTAAACATTCTAATACCCTTTGAGCTTCTCCCTCCAAAGAGTCCAATAAGTAGTAGAATTTTTGAATATTATCTAAACAAGGATTTTTGTGGACTAGGGTTTGAAAGGTATCGAAAAACTGTGGAAACTTATCATATTCGCCTTTGAATTTTGGTAAACCTAAGCTAGGTAGCTTTGCTCCACCTGTAGGTGGGCTGACAAGATTTAAACCTGGTTGTAAACCTGGCTGAAAATTAGCATTTAAATGTAAGTTTTGGTCTACGATTTTAAACCTTCCGATATGTGCTTTGGCCGCAGCAATACTTGAAAAATATTGTTGTTCAAATTCATCATTATCCCTAAAATCAGATTTTGATTCGTCTAAAATTTCAATCTCCAACCTGTTCTCTTCAAATTCTCCAAAGATAGGCTCTATGTTTTCTAAACGGACAGTTAATTCCGATAACTGCGATTCATCGCTAAAATGTGATACAAAGTTATGAAACTTTTTTAATTGTTGCTTAATTTGCTCACGTCTTTTTATTAATCTATTCATTTTTTCATCTAAATCTGCAGAAGCAGTTTTCTTTCCCATTTCAACTAAATACTAACAACGAACTTAACAAAAGAACGTTCAAACACTAAAACGTTGACTAAGCGCAATAATATTTATAACGTAAGGTCTTGCGAAAAGGCATACTATCCGAAAACTCCTAATATTAAACGAGGCGCGCGAAGCTACGCCTTCACTATCGTTTGTTTTGTTGGTTGCAGACCTTGCAGGTCCACTCTGACTAATAATGGATTCTAAACCTAAATACGCGATATTGCCTAAAAGAAATGGCTACACATTCCGAAATCACCTATCAAGGATTTTTATTTATCAAAAATCTACTAATAAACCAAACATTCCTAAAAGTACGAGCGATTACCCTGGAAACTAGGAAAATA